>JACXGJ010014986.1:0-14090 GCA_016801105.1 Esox niger
GGGGGGGGGGGGGGGGGGGGGGGGGGGGGGGGGAGCATAATTGGGATGACAGGTTTACTTCAGCCTTGTTCTCATCGGTATAACAAACTCCAGCATGTCTGTCAGCAGTTCTGTCAGGGTCTGGATCATTGGAAGGAACACATCCACAGGATTAACGCACATTTGAGTGCATTTAGGCTCTTCTTTTCTATAGCATTATCATCCCATCCCATTGTAACTACCAATGGTTTCAAAAGATTCTAGAGAAGATTGCAGGAAGTCTTCCTCCATTCCATTTCAGAATATTATTTTTGTGCTAGTTAGCTGTGTCCCATAGCTAAAACAATTCTCCTTTGTAAATTAGTTGGTTCTCCATACTCCTTTTAAATAAATACACATTTATTTCCATTACTGAACCAAACTAGTTTCTCTCTCATGGCCCTCTGCAGAAGACAAGATAACAGGTATTCAATTTGTTGGGAACTTCAAATTGCAATAAATGTACAATACTGAACTGCAAAACATATAGAATGTGGATAATTGCGTACATATCATGTTAACGCCTAATTATTGTGATAATATTGTATCATGAGGTCCCAGGTGTTTTCCAACCCTCATTTCCAGGTTGTTTTTAAATTGTGGACACTAAGTCTGACCGTGGCATCGATGAGGTCCACAACTAGCTTATTCCTGCCTTGTTCTAAAATAATCTATGACAAACAGCGTTTGCAGAGGCTGGCACAACCTTGAGATCTGTGATCTGATGAAACCCTTTTCATAGCGTCATACTGCGCTGCACCGTACTGGACGGCTAGGGTTACACGCCAGGCGAGAGGGATCTTTAAATCAGTCAGGTGGAGGCGGGGCATCTCCCAAGGCAAATCGGTATCCCATGTATGACAGGTGACATATGGTTTAGAGTGCTTACCCGAGCTCCTCTCTTTCCAGCCGGACCAGGTAGACCAGGCGGACCAGGAGGACCCTGTTGTACAGCGACAAATAAAGCAAGACAGAGAGAGAGAGAGAGAGAGAGAGAGCGAGAAAGAGAAAGCGAGAGAGAAAGCACAAGAGTTAAGATTTATTTGCATATCTGTAAAATCTCTTGCTAGTTAAGAAGTCATGACATGCTGTTCAATGTATAGACCAGCGTGGGGAAATGGATACTGTATTTATTCATGAGACCCAGGCGAGTTCAAAGCAAAGGAGGCCAATCGTTTTCAAACCAGAAACTGCTAGTATGGAAGCTCTAAGAGGAGGGTGTCATGTTGCATTGTCTGCCTGATGTACAGCGCAACAAGCTGTGGGTCAGTTCCAGGATTAACATTAACAACACAGGAAGAAACACATGGTGGGATTCTAGTTAATGTTCTTTTCCAGGCAAAATGTATAGGAACAGAGAAAAACCTCAACACATACAGTATGTGCTTAACACCTGTGTTCCAGAGTTGGAACCAAAGACTCTGGTGGAATACTGGTAAAGCATAACGTGTATTCCACCAGAGTTGGAACCAAAAACTCTGGTGGAATACTGGTAAAACATAACGTGTATTACATTAAACCCCTTCTATTATGTGGTCATTCGTTTTTCTATCTCGGGAATTCAATGAACTCACACAGGGCACATATCCACACAGATCTGGTGGAAATAGCTAACTAGAAACAAGTCAGACTTAAGCTTGACTCCAAACGAGATACATGAAGTGACTTACTTAAGGTGAGTATTCATTTATATAAAAAAAATCTCCACCATTTCTCCAACTATTGAAGATGGAATTGAGGCAAAAGCAGCCAGTCCTTCGCCCTAGTCTGATCTGTGTAATTCGTACATAACAGGAATAAAAATAGTTCCCTTAGCAGACTAACAAACAGCCAGGCCGTCCATTGTCTGTAAAGATGATAAATGGAGAGCGTATGAAGCTATGAAGATGATCAGTTGGATATACAGAGACTCACAGTTGGACAGCTCGGACATGTCTGTGCTGATCACCAGTGTTGCAGAAAACCTTTGCTTGCACTATGGCCAGTTCTACTGTTCTGAAGTTTGATTGTTAACTGGCAGGGTGTCAAAGTAATCGTCAGTTATTATGTATCCATTATGGTCTGCTGATCCAACCCAAACAATCAGTGAGGGAGCGATAGAGAGAGAGATAGAAAGATAGAGGATTACTAGAGCTGACTGTCTTGTCTCATTAGATGCCAGTTGTAAAAGTAAAACTGCTGTGACACTGTTTACATTGGAGAACAGGCAAGTCCCTAAACAGCAGTTAACTAGTCTCTAAACAGCAGTTAACTAGCCTCTAAACAGCTATAAACTAGTCTCTAAACAACTGTAAACTAGTCCCTAAACAGCAGTAAACTAGTCCCTAAACAGCAGTAAACTAGTCTCTAAACAGCAGTAAACTAGTCCGTAAACAGCAGATAACTAGTCTCTAAACAGCAGTAAACTAGTCTCTAAAGAGCAGTAAACTAGTCCCTAAACAGCAGTAAACTAGTCTTTAAACAGCAGTAAACTGGTCTCTAAACAGCAGTAAACTGGTCCCTAAACAGCAGTAAACTAGTCTCTAAACAGCAGTAAACTAGTCTCTAAACAGCAGTAAACTAGTCCCTAAACAGCAGTAAACTAGTCTCTAAACAGCAGTAAACTAGTCTCTAAACAGCAGTAAACTAGTCTCTAAACAGCAGTAAACTGGTCTCTAAACAGCAGTAAACTAGTCCCTAAACAGCAGTAAACTAGTCTCTAAATAGCAGTCAACTAGTCCCTAAACAGCAGTAAACTGGTCTCTAAACAGCTCTCCAGAGCCAAGTGATTTGATTTTAAAATGCACTGGTATCCTTGACACAGGTGTTATGCAAGAGCAGGATTCATTCGAAACAGTTAAATGCAGTTTTTCAATTGTAGACAGTGCAGGAGTGCACTGGTAGGTCTAGACAGTGCAGCTTTTCAATGGTAGATGCAAATAATGGTATATGTAAACAATGTAGATGCAAACGATGTAGATGCAAACGATGTAGATGCAAACGATGTAGATTGAAACGATGTAGATTTAAATCATGCGCATACTTTTTAATTTTACGACAAAGAGAAGAAAACTGTACATTTAAGTTCATCATGCGAATAACATGCTCATTGTAAGTAAAATGTAGTAGCCCGTGTATGCGTGCTGCATGCGTGCATGTTTCGTCTGTGTGTTCGTGTCTGTGCGTGTGTGCGCATTCATGAGGGAGTCAAGCACATTCTCTTCCCCTTTAACAGTATCAGATAGACAAAGGAAGAATGTTTCCGAGATAGAAGCAGCTGCTAGCTTATGAAGCCACACTCCCACACAGTGATGGGAACGGGGAGTGGGACTCCAGCCCTCTCCTCAGCATTACAACAGACCCAATGGAGATCATCATGACACTTCCTCAGGCCAAACAAATGAAGACTATTCTACAATGGTGACTAGATTTGAGTTATAACACCGCTGCTTGTTTTTTCCTCAACTGTATGCTGGTAATTTCAGTTAGCCGTATACTGTAGGTAATATCAGACCAAACCGTAAACGAGTCCGGTTGAACATGGCTGGGTTGTATGGCATTGAAAGGCAGGAGGTGAATGTTGAAGGTGATGATTGTGTAGTCTGTATTTCCCCCCTGTTTTAAAAGTGTCTGTGCAGCTGGGAAGAACATCCTTAACATCCCAGTGTTGAGTCAAACTGCATCTCAGTGGTGCGCCAACCGAACATTTAATATCAGAGACAGTTTGTAGGATTCAACACTTAGACACTGTGCATAATAGCCAGGGATAAAGCATTTCAAACAGATAAAAACATTGTAACTTGTTTGTGACATATAGAATACATTTTAAAAGTCAAATTACAAATATCTTGGTAATATTACAGCTTTCAGAGATGAGAAGTAGACACTCCTGAATAAGCATTCCTGGATAACTGGGCCTGTTGAGACCATAGGTATTTTCTTTCATGTATTTGAAAACGACACACTATGTAGCACTACATTTGAGAAAATGACACAACTGATTAGTAGAACAATTAAAAATACAGTATCCTACTTGACTTGGGTAGACATTATAATCTGTCAATATTAGAACCACAACTTTTTCAATGAAATTAAACATTAAAATGAAGAGACTTTGTACTGTTGTTAAAATCAAATGGAATGTTGTTTACTCTTTCAGAGCTATACTCAATATTACTTGCTTTTAAACAATATTGTAGTAAACCATCACATTGTGCTGTGGCAGGCTAGTAAAGGATCATTTAAGTATCCCTAAACTAGATGACTAGAGAAGCTTTTTGATCTTCATGTCCCATTTCTTTTAAAGTTTTGTGCACAAGCATGCACCTGGCCTTTCCACTGTCCATTTTTCTATATTGTCTTGGGGATTTAGAGGCCAAACAGATGAAAAGGGGTGTAGTTAGCTTGTTGGTGTAAGAGGTCATGTTTGTTAATGGCTCTGTCCTTTTTAACCTACCCTTTCTTCCTGGTAACAACATGCGATTTTCTAAATATGACGTTTCCACGAAACATTACCATGAGACCCTAAGATGAGAAAATGTTGGTACTAACACCTGTTATTATATTACTTTCTCTCATAGCATCATTTTGTGGTTTTGACCTGTGGCATGTTAATAGTTTATTGGCAAACCATGGTATTGACATGTTGTATAGTAAAATGTAACTGGTAGACAGGTAATAGCTTACTGGTAGACTGCGGTGCTGACCTGTGGCATGGTAATAGCTTACTGGTAGACTGCGGTGCTGACCTGTGGCATGGTATTAGTTTACTGGTAGACTGCGGTGCTAACCTGTGGCATGGTAATAGTTTACTGGTAGACTGCGGTGCTGACCTGTGGCATGGTAATAGCTTACTGGTAGACTGCGGTGCTGACCTGTGGCATGGTAATAGCTTACTGGTAGACTGCGGTGCTGACCTGTGGCATGGTAATAGCTTACTGGTAGACTGCGGTGCTGACCTGTGGCATGGTAATAGCTTACTGGTAGACTGCGGTGCTGACCTGTGGCATGGTAATAGCTTACTGGTAGACTGCGGTGCTGACACGTATCAATAATTTATTTAAAAAATAAAGTGGAAGTATGGAAGTATGGAAGAACTCACACAGTAAAATCTAAAAAAGGGAACTGTATCGTAAAAGCACCAGATGGGCCATATATATGTTTGTCATTGTAGAGTATAGTGTTGCAGGAAATGGATGCATTCTTAGTTGTTTAATAGAGGGACAAGGAATGATCTATCAGTATAAATGTTTAGGCATTGCACAGTATAGACAAAAAAATCTGGCAAAGATTGTAATGTCTAAATATACATCAGAAAGGTTTTGTCAAGGCAGACAGTCATGCTAGTAGAGAAGTTGGCCATGCAGTGGGCACATATAGCCTTGTTGCAGAGGATGCCTTCCTAGTAAGCTGCAGACAGGATGTCATCTCAGCAGGAGCAATGGAAATAAGTGATACATATTTCTAATAATAGTTACCATCTAAGCATGAGCCAGCTGGTTAGTCCAGCTAACTATTATTAAACATTGGACAAAAGCTCAGATTGCAAAAATGGTCCGGCTTGCAGGTCGTGGCAGGTCGTGGCAGGTCGTGGCAGGTCGTGGCAGGTCGTGGCAGGCTGCTGACCTGGTCATTACTATCTGGGATGAAGGTATCTAACCTACTTCCATGTCCACGGAATTAGGCTATATACCAGGGCCTCTCATTCCTGTTCCTAGAGAGCTTACATCCTTGATGTTTTCTCTCCAATCCCAATTGTGACTAACCTGATCTTGATTTTAGTCAATCTAATTATTATAATCAGGTGTGCTAAATCTGATTTAGAGAGAATGTAACACCCCTAACGGGCTAATAGGCAGGCCAGCACTGCTACTAATGTTTTCACATGCACAAGAGCAGGTTCTTTCAATTTTATAAGATATCCATGAAATGTCCATTGAGGTATGAAAAATAAATATGTTAACATGAGAGGAAAAAGATTGAAACAGTTATCCTAAGAACGTTAGATGCATATTTTATAAAGCCATGTTTAATTTGCAGGACACGTGGATGATTTATCATTTTGACAATAGACTAATTACCTCTGGATTAACATTGATGGATGAAACATCTGTAAGAACTCAATGACATTATACAAATATTCCTCCTTCATTACACTATTCAGTTGAAGAAAGCAGCTCTGTGTCCTGGTCATTTGTTGCACAATTATATTCCCCATCTCAGGGTGACATATTCACATATGCAGCACAGCACCTGTGTTTACTGTATGCTGACTGTCTGGAGCAAGGGCCAGAGACTCTCTGAGCGGATACTATCTGTTTCCATCACTCTACCAGAGCAGGCAAATGGAGCATGGGAGAGGATGAATCAAAGACGATTGTTAAGTGGAACATCTCCATATTCACAATCTGGAGCTCTGAGTAGAGAAGGGGATAACGTCACGGACCTTGCACCGACCGACCCTACATCCGATTGTATACTACACAGTTGTAGGTTTAGTTGTTAACACATTCACAACACATAGTTTAGTCAGGGAGGATGTAAAACTCGTGAAACAAGTCAAAATCTGTCCCCTTGACTTATAACCACCTGGGAAATCGTCTGCTTTGGTTGGTGTCCTAAACATTTGTCTACTAGGTTTAGACTCTTGGACTTGAGTTGGAGACAAAGAGGGAGAGCTTGGACTTTCAACTCTCATTAAAGATGCAGTCTGACATAATTATAGTGATTGTGGTTACATTTTGGAGTAAATGACATATTGTGGCTTTAACTCCTTGAAGTGAGAGGTTAGGCAGCAACACATCTGAATTGGAAACACCTCAATAAGCTCTGTCCCTACCATTCAGGCTGTCATTTTGTCCTAAGCAATAGATCAGTATCATTGACAGTATGATATAGTCTGGTTCTCACTGAAGAAAATCTACCTCAGAATAAATTACACCCCATTACAATCTCAGGAGAGCAAGACCGAGTCACTGGCAGTAGTTCAAGAGGAATGATGTGTTGTTTTAACCACCTCACCTGTTCATACGTGAACAAAGTGACTTGACATACCATCACATTGTCTATAAATCAATATAAAGTGCTGCTGTTTTTCAGGCTTGGTCAAGTGTGTTCGAGAGCGAGGGCCAAAAGAAATCGATATAATCGCCACACATTAGGCTTCATTGTTTGTGCACTCCCCTCATTGATCATGAACAACTCCACTCGGACTTACAGGAAATACACTATAAGAAACAGTTTCTAACATTCTTACGCTATCATCATTTATGAATTCCAAAGACTTACCGGAGGACCTGGGTCTCCTTTGGGGCCGGGAAAAGCTCCGTCATAGTCTCTATAGAAGTAGTCAGGTTCCTCATATCCATATTCGTAGTCGTCCATGTCGTAGTTCTCTTCCTGCCCATGCTCCTCTGAGACATCCACCCGGTTGGCTCGGTACAGGGTGGTGCTGTTGGGTCCGAGCTGGGGGTCTACAAGGTGGCCACTGGGCTGAAGCTGGGGCATAGTGTCCTTAGGCCTGGAGTTGGATGTGTTCAGCAGGCCCTCCTTCAAGTGGCTCCGTCTGACATGTGAGATCAGGTCTGTGTTGGCTGCCGTGCCCTGTTGGGGCCTCGTGGGGCTCCTCTCTTCCTCCTCAGTGTAATTCTCAGCCTGGGGAGACTGCCTGGTAGAATCCCCTGTTGGACTGGATCCGGAGGTGGCACTCCTGGGGGTGATGCCCATGGCCTCCAGCCCACTGAGGGTGTCTGACGACAGCCTTTTGTGGTCATCAGTGACAGGGGTAGGGATAGAGGCGTGGTGTTCCAACAAGGAGCTCTGAGTTTGGATCCTGACCTCTGAGGGGCTTATATACAGTGTCCCGGAACCATCCAGGGAGTAGCCGGGCACTGATCCGGCAAGCGAGGGAGTCATCGGGCTGTGGGAGTCCACAGCCAGGGAGGTCGGTAGCACCGTCTGGGCCTCTGGTGAGGCAGAGATTGGAGAGAAAGCCAGGGACCGTGAAACTTCCATATCTGAGCTGGGGGGCCATCGGAAAGTGTCGGCCAGCCGGCACTGTTTTTTAAGGTAGTCGCAGTAACGCGCAGCAGCCTGGGCTGAGGGGTAGATATCCAGCTGGCATATGACGCCCTGGAACTGGGCCGCTTTCGAGTTCATCCTTCCTAAGGTCAGTAGGCCTCCTGATCCTGACCCCAGCGTCTGCGACCGGGTCAAGGTCTGCTCGCGCTTCTCCACCGCGCCGCAGTCCGCATGGAAGGACACCGAGCGGGGCCTCACGCCCACTGCAAACGAGTGCCGGCGCCCATCGTGCACGTTGTAGGCGAAGTAGACGGAGGCCTTCTCAGCGGTGTACACCACTACCTTCCTGGGCAGCAGCTGGATGCCAAACTGCACCTTGTTGCTGCTGTCACGCACGCTGAAAAGGAAAGCATTGTTCGCTCGCCAGGAGCTCAGGCTCACCACCACAGAAAACTCCTCACCAAGGTCCGGTGGGAACAGGGCCGCCGTGGGGGCTTCAATGTGTACGTCCGGACTGAGGAGGACCCCAGGTCCTGGGGGTGAGGAGGGAGGAGAGGGGAAGTGCCGGGGAGAGGAGGTGATCTCGGAGGAGACTGACCGTGTGCTGCCGTCGAGGCCCAGACGATGGAGGATATCGACACCTGTGGAGCAGACAGGTGAGTGGTCAGTTATACCCGTGCCAAATACCTTGGAAACGACGACAAGATGAGGATGAAAACAATCGTCGTCATTGCACTGAATGAAATGTGTTAGTAGGCAATTATACAAACATAGGAAGTATGAGGGAACATTTGGGAAAATGAGGACCAGTTAGGATAAAGATGAACGAAGAAGGAAGAAAGACAAGGATGAAATAAAACGGAAAGGAAAAAGTTGTAGAAGAACAGGAAGTGAACAAATAGGTAAAAGGTCTGACCAAGGCTTGAGACCATTAAAATCCGAGATCCGAGATGCTCCTCAGAAACCCAATCACGTGAGCATGGCAGATGGGACCCAGATGAGTCAAGAATGGACTACCGTGGGATGTGTACTACAGTACAATACTGTCACATAACAATGTGTGTGTTTCAAACACCTGTCTGAATCAGTCTAACAGCAAAGGTTAACGATCATCTCTTTCAACCAGCTGAGTCATGAACTTCCCTCCAACCCAGGTGATTCCTCAAACCTTATGGCAGACCTGTTGACACTCACATTTAGCTGGAGAACAGCATGTACAAAGAAGTTCAAAAGTAGTGGGGGAAAAAATCAGCAAGGTAGCTTTGAATCAGGGAATAACAGGTCTAGAGGGAAACATTTGAAATATTGGAGCGGTACACAACGGCAAAATTATAGAAGTGTGTGTCTCGGAGGGGGTGAATATGGGTGTGTTTTGGGGGATGGAGGCGGGTTGGAGGTGGGAGGTAGGGGGGAGAACTGTCAGCAAGGCAGAATCCAGGAAATAGGAGAATGTCAGTGGAAAGATCCCTGAAGGGTATAGGAGAAGGACAACAATGAAGGAAAGGACTGGGGGAGGATGAAGAAGAGGAGCAGGAACAGGGGATGAGGAAGAAGAGGAGAGAGATTAGGAGAAGGATTAGGAGCTGGGAGATGGAGGAAAAAGATGAGGAGGAGCAAGGGTGGAAGTTATTTTCATTGCTAATCCAGAGACGCTAGATTTGTTTGAAAAAGTGCTTTCCACCATGCTCAGCAAGCTACTCAGGGAGCTTAGTGACAAAGACTGTTTTATTGATTTGGCAGGAAAGAAGGGAGCAGAACTCGGCCAGAGGTTTACAAACAGCACAAGCACAAACTCAAATAGTGGTTCGCAGTTGAAATAGGGCTTCTATTGTCCAATTATTGTCACAGGCAGCAGTTGCAAGGTGGTCGTAAACACAGAAGTTAAACTCATTGAGGTGCCTGAGGGCATGAGAAACACATCCACACATGAAACACATCCAAATACTGCAAAAATAAGAATGCAGACTTGTGAAGAAAAATCTGACACAGAAGCCCTAACAGATGTTTTTAAACAAAAGGTATATGTATGACCTCACAACCTTTCAACTTAGTCGCTGGTCAAATCGAATTCAAAACTTTCTAAATGTGGGGTGTAAATGTTGACAGCAGAAATGTGGGTAAGCTGTGGTAACATAAGGTCACTGAACTTTATCATTGATGAAAAAGTGTAATTGATTCAGCGAATACGTCATTCTCAGAATTTAAAAGCAGAATTTAAAAACATAATTCAACAGTTTTATGAAGTATATATTATAATGTTTTATATTATTTATTTTTAAATTGCAATGGGCTTATGTCCAAGGGCACATTTCAAGCCCTGAACTCTTTGGTAGGTAACTGAGTGTGGGTGAAGGGAGATGGACGTTGTGTGTTTGGTGAGTGTCCCGCTGACATGCTGCTGTTGAAAAGATATGTGTAGTTGACTCTAGGTGAACATTTGTTGGAATTGCCTCTAACCCACGCAGCCAAAAGCAGCCTTCAGCCATGAATCTTGTTCTTTATCATAGCATTTGAAAACATCCTTTTTTATTCACTTATTTGGCTCACTATGAACATTTTGAACAACTGGAGATAATTTACAAGGCATGGTAAAAAGCCCAGAATATGATGCTGTACTGCATGGCCCCAAACTGGCTGGATGACTTTTTCTTTCCCAGTTTCATAGCACTGGGCCTGTCAGTTGAGGTGACAATATGATTTGAGCTAACATTCAAAGCTAATTGGAGAGTGCTAAACATGTATGATAAAATAACTTCATCCATGTGTGTTGGGGGAGGGCAAGTAAATAAACATGATATGTAAGTTCCATAATTCCACAGATTGCCTTTATTCAATATATCAATCTTCTACTGTCAAATAAGAACGTCCATGTACTAAATTACATTTTGTTGAAGAGGGCATCTGATCTTTTCAGGATGTGCAGAAATAATTTGCCCTTCAAGGCTCTTCAGAACAGTGTTGTAGTAATCGAGCCGAGCTCAAGACCACTTTTTGAAGGTCTGGGTCTTGTCTCGGTCATGTCTTGGTCTTGTCACGGTCTTGGATAAAGAGGACTCTGGATTTTATTTCAAAACGAGTCAAGACCACAACTGAGCTTATACATATCACTAAATTGCCTGTGCATTGTTAAAATTTTTTGTAAATACCAATATTTGAGTAGATGTAAAACATCACGCTTCAAATACAACCAATAACTTCAATAATTTCAAATTTGAAATCACACATCACCCCTCCCCGTACCCATGTCTGGAAATCAGCTATAATTACATTTGGTTACCTGAGACTGACTGAGACGGCTGGGAGTACATCAAACTTTTAGTTGTATTTAGAAAGAAAACATAAAAAGGTAATCGAAGTGGAAGTGAAGCTAGCAAAGCTAGCTAACTAACATTTGCAATCTGCCTCTGGACCAAAACTCTTCCGAAATCTCTTCCCCCAGCTACACTGTATATTTCAGGGTGCTAGTTTCAGTGGCTTGCCAGCTTTTGTTTATGGTAAACAATTACAAGCCAGGCCACAGAAAGATATGTACCTAATGATGAATATAAAGTTACGTTACATCAATGTTAACTAATGTCAGCTGCATTCTTCTCCTGACTTAATGAAGTTAGGTTAAACGCCACCATGCCATGGTCATTCACTTGGGTGAGAGTGCTCGAGATGTGAAAGCTGTGACAGAGTAGAGACCGAGTAATATGCCCTACTTCTATGAAAAATGTTACATACAAAATTGGCTACTTTGCCTGGCCAAAAGCACATGGCACTACTTTAGGTGCTTCTTTTGCGTTCAGATACACAGATAAAGATTCAATCTATATTATTTACCTAGACAAATCCTACTGCTTGTGTGTTTTGAGTGTCATGAGCTCCTCTCTGGCTCGCTCAATCACTCAATCTTTCCCACACTGGGTGTTGCTTTAAAGAAAAACATGTCCTTTCCGTGGTTTAATCACCTTAAAGAAATGAATGGTCTAGTCTGGACCTGGTCTTGCCCTACCTTGGTCTTGGTCTCGACCACTCAAAGCCTTGGTCTTGGTCTCGACCGCTCCAAGTCTTCATCTTGACTCGGTCTCGACCGCTCCAAGTCTTCGTCTCAACTCGGCCTCAACCACTCAATGTCTTCGTCTTGACTCGGTCTCGACCGCTCCAAGTCTTCATCTTGACTCGGTCTCGACCGCTCCAAGTCTTCATCTTGACTCGGTCTCGACCGCTCCAAGTCTTCTTCTTGACTCGGTCTCGACCGCTTAATGTCTTTGTCTTGACTCAATCTCGACCGCTCAAAGTCTTGCCTCGGTCTCGATACACTCTGGTCTTGGCCATGATTTAGTCTCGGTTTAGGTGGTCTTGACAACAACACTGCTTCACATTTTTTAATGCAATATGGTTTTCCAGCCATGAAAACATAACAAGTTCTATAGAGCATGCTATTAGGGTCACTCTCTTCCCAAATGTCATCTAACCACAGGATCAGTTTCTGAGATTATTACTAATTCTGAGATAATTATTCTAGGAGATTTAAATTTGGATTGGGAAACACAAGATTCAGATTGCATAAAAGAGTTCTGCACTGAACTAAATTTACCAATCCATCAAAGTCTAAAAATATTTACCTGACAAATATTGTTCAAGTGGCGTTTTCCCATTAGATGTTAGTGAAGCGTGAAGCATGAATCAGAGATGATAGAATTCACAGGGCCATACCACCTATTATCATTAAAAGAAATGACAAACCTTTTAATGAACAAACCTTTTTAAAAGATCTTGAACACATGGATTACATTTGTGATTTTACTAACGCAGAGATTTCCCTAGAACATTTGACCAGTGTTATTCATTATATTGTTGATATGCATGCTCAATTCAAACGAGCACAAGCACAGAAACAAATCCCTGGATTAATGCTGATGTATCGCACGCTATTTATAATAGGGTTGTGGCTTGGGCCAAGGCTAGAAAAACTGATTTAAGTTCTAAATGAATTGCCTTTAGGCAACATTGAAATATATGTACTAAGTTTGGAAAAGCCAAATCAGAGAACTATCTAACTACCTTAATAGAATGTAAAGGGAATTCAGCAACATTTTGAAAAAGATTTGACATTGTTGACCACTCTGACCTGTTGGAAAACTGCCCTCTTTGGGCATGAAAATGAATACTTGTTTTTGGTTTCAAAACTATCTTAATGATAGGATGCAAGTGTTTGTTATGGATTGGTGTAAATCAAAATGTATTGCAGCTTTTATACACACCACTGTCTTTCATATACTGCTGTTGGTTGGGATTCCTTGTTTTCCAGAAGGGGAATACTTTTTTATTGTTCGTATATAAGGCCATCCTACAGAAACTTCCAAATGATCTTACCTCCAAAATAATATTAGAATACAGCCCTTATCAAACACAAAAGCAAGATTGGATTGTTTGAGGTTCCCCATGCTCAGTCTAAGATCGATACAATATCATTTACCTCCTGTGGCACTCAAACTGGGAATGATCTATAAGATGACATTAGATTGAAGGATAATGTGTGTATAGCACATTAAAAAAATTGGCTGACAACATTTTGCAGTGAATGATACTTGCTGTTTTAAAATGTGTTTTATATAGTTTTTTTAAAATGTCTTATTCATGTATTTACTGTTTGTTGTTGTAATACAGAGCACCACTGTAAATGAGTCCTTGGTCTCAGCTGGTTTTCCCTGTATAAATACAATTAAATAAATAAATAAAAGTAATCTGGAAAAATACAAAACCCTTAAGCATATATTCATTCATACTCCAAAAGTTAGGATTTGAAATTGAACAATTACAATGAGGTTGAAGTACAGATTCAGAGGTTTTATTTTGGTAAAGCAGTGTGTAAAACACTGCTGGTGGTCCACATGCCTTCGCTAATGTTAACATCCTGCTAAGCAATTTTCTCAGCCAGCAGTTCCCTTATATTTTCTATATGGGTCAAAAATACATCCTTGTCTAGGCCATTGGAGACGACATCATCTGTAGAAGTTATAAGTATCTGCCATTGCTTATTTGAGGAACAAGGATTGTGTCTTAGTGACACTGTTGAAAGAGTAATG
>JACXGJ010014987.1:0-14088 GCA_016801105.1 Esox niger
ACTGGGATGCCCTCCCTCCAATGCCATTCGGGGGCGGAGTCACTGGCTTGTTGTTGTCTCCCTGTTGCACACTGTGCAATTGGGCTGTGCCCTGCTGGCAATACTCGGCCCTCATTCAGGATGGTTGCGGTTGGTGGGCGTCCCTTTGGTTGATGCTTGGCAATGTGGGTGGATTGATTTCCTGCCTGTTGGGCCCTGTTCGGGGCCTCCTCTGGATAGGGCCACAGTGTCACTGTACCCCCCTGTCTCAGCCCCAACGTCTTACGCTGCTATATTATTGTGCTGGGGGTGTAGGGTCTTAATTTTCCCTGTTTTCTGTTGTTTTAAACTTAGGAGGACATGAGGTCTGGAGCCACATCTAGGGAGTACCAGGCTTGACTCGTTTGCGGTCCCTGTCCAAAGTCCTCCTGGTTGTGTTGCAGATCAAGACAATACCTGACCATTTCAAGCTGCCACTCTGCTGATCCCCCCCCTGTCCTTGTCCCTCCGGTTTTGCCTCCAATCTGGACTAGGTTTAAATAGACTCTGGGCTTAGCCCACATACATTGAATTATTAAAATTTGGACTCTTAATATGTTCACCCGGCACAACCAGAAGAGGACTGGTCACCCCTTGGAGCCTGGTTTCTTCCTAAATTTGGCCCTCTTAGGGAGTTTTTCCTAGCCACTGAAGTTCATCACTAGTGTTGTTTGCTCCCTGGGGTTTACGGCCGGGTGTTTTGTGAAAGCACTTTGTGACAACTGCTGATGTAAAAAGGGCTTTATAAAATAAATTTGATTGATTGAAAAATAAATTTGAAGTAAAGCTATTTCCCCGAAAAGATTCTTCCTGTTCGTATTCAGAGTCAAACAATACAGTATGTATGCATTTTTGTTTCTCAAGCAAATAAAGTTTGACTATCCGAGGTGAATATCAAAGACGATATAGGTAACTTGCTTTCTATCTAGCAAATACTACCTTTCGTTTACTGTGTATTTCACTTACTCTTCCAGAACAAACTTGTGGATTGATACAATTGTCAACCAAACTGACCGGTAAACACATGAAATATCAGTTTATTTGAAATGAGAATAATACTGTAAAAATTAAAACATTGTTTCAAGAAATACATCATGGTCATGTTCTTTGAGGTAAACAACACTGCTTGTCTTTGGAGTGTTTTAGAGAAATTCTTGCTTGCAATTCAGCTTTGCGATAGGGGTATGTAAAATTTTCATTCATGAATTTGTACCATGCTGTCAGTTTCCGTCCATTTGATATCCTTGAACAAAAATTATGTAACAGAAGTCAGGGGAGAGCCATCTTTATTCAGCATGAGGCAACGATGTTTACCTTCCATAATTCTTTCCTTTTTCTCTCCAATGAATACAAAGTGAACACCGTCTGTTATGCCACATAGGAGTTGGTCAATGGTCATAACCAGCCATTACACAGTCAAATACTGTTAAAGAAAAATTATCGGTCTTGAGTCCAAAGTTCTATAAAGGTTTTTTATTTTTACATGCGCATGGGATAATCGATATACGGCCACCTAGAATGACCGCACTCCGAGTAATCAAAGTATCTAGGTACGACAGGCGTCTTTGTAGCATCTTCACTGACCACGCCCCCAACTCAAAGTTGTCACACATTGAACAAAGAACAGATGCCAGGTCATTCTCTAGTCAAGCTGATCACTTCAACAGATAAACAGAGAACTCAGAGGTCTGTTAATTACTCATTGACCTAGGTAAAAGCATACTAAATGAAACCACCATAGAAATGAATATAAAGTCATAACTGCCAATGTAATATAAAATAATAACATTGAATCATTATATTGCTTCACAATTTCTAATTTCTATCACAATACCCTCCAATAAGAATGGTTTAGCCTACAAAAGATGGTATGTTCCAACCTATGGTCAATGGTCCTATCCATCGTGCGACAGTCATACGTGCAACTCCTATTAGGAGGTATGGACAGGATGTGTGGGGCCCATCAGTAACAGGCAACACGTCCTATCTATTGTCCTTTATTCAGAATTAGTCAGCACATCTGGGTTGTGTTAAGTTTTTCAAGCCTATTTCCTCTCAATGCTAATAATGTTTATGACTGACTGAGACAGCTGAATAATGGATTGCTTTAAAAAAATTATCTGCGTCTGAAGGACTTACTCAGGGTAAGGAAATATGATTTTGGTATGAACTATCCCTTGAAAACCACAGATTGACACAAAGGCATTAATGAAGGCATATGTTGGCTACTTTGAAGAATTTACTATTTGAATTGTATTTTGATCAAGATAACACTTTTTTGGTTACTTAATGATCCCATATGTGTTATTTCATAGTTGTCATGTCTTTTATTACTGTACAATGTGGAAAAGAGTAAAAATATACTGATTAGCCATTACATCATGACCACCTGCCTAATATTGTATAGGTCCCACTTTTGGCACTAGAACAGGCCCTGACTCATCGATGCTTGGACTCCACTTGATCTCTGAAGGTATCTGGCACCAAGACGTTCTCAGCAGAACCTGTTAGTTGCAATGTGGGGCCTCCATGGATCGGACTTGTCTGTCTACCACATCCCACAGATGCACAATTGCAATTTGGAGTCCAAGTCTTGAACCATTTTTCCTGCTTTATGGCAGGGCGTGTAATCCTCCTTATAGAAGCCAATGCCATCAGAGAATACTGTTGCCATGAAAGGGTGTACATGGTCTGCAAAAATGCTTAGGTAGGTGATTTGTGTCAAAGTAATGTCCACATGAATGGCCGGACTCAATGGTAGGAAACAAATATGAACTCACTGGTGAACTCCGCAACACAAAGTCCTGGACATCCACGGAACACAACAGTGGTGGATGGTTGTAGGATCCTTTCTATTGCAAAGAAAAACACCATCACAACATTCAGCCAAGTGAAGAACACTATCCTGGAGGAAGGTATATCTTTATCCAAGTCTACTCTAAAGAGAAGACTTCATTAAAGGATATGCAGAAGATTCACAACAAAGTGCAAACCATTCATATGCCTTGAGAATTGTAAGGCCAGATCAGACATTGCCAAAAAATATCCAAAAAAGACAGCCCAGTTCTGGAACAGCATTCTTTGGGCAGATGAAACTAAGATCAACCTTTACCAGAATTATGGGAAGAAAAATGTATGCAGAAGGCTTAGAATGGCTCATGATCTGAAGTATACCACATCTGTAAAACTCGATGGAGGCAATGTGATGGCATGGGCATGCTTAGCTTCCAATGGCACTGTGTGAAGGTAAGGTGATGGACAGCTATGTCATCTCCCACTCTTCCTAACTTCCCAATGGTCACAAACTCATCCCGGTCTCCTTCATTTGTCTTGTCCCCAATTGTCTCACACACCAGGTCCCAATTAGGTCATTAGTATGTGTTTAAATGTTTCTCCTCTTCTCCCCTCATTTGTCAGTCATTGTTCCGTGTTGTGATGTGTGCCAATGTTAGTGGTGAGTTTCATTTCGTTTGCTTTAATTCAGTTTTATAATCAAGTGCTCTGTGTTTTCTGTTCTTTGTGTGTTTCAATAAAAGACATCACCGACCGACACTCTTGCCTGCGCGTGGTCTGTTTGCTCCATGACATCACGGTCGTGACACACTGGGTCACTAGTGTTTATTGATGATGTGACAGAATACCGAAACAGCCAGATGTATTTTGAAGTGTATAGGGCTTAAGGGTGTAGCAATGTACCTGTATTGATAATAACCGTGATATTTAATATTGGGTAAACAATTTAAATATTGATGTCATGTTAGTAATTTTATACAGTATTTTTTTTTCAAACATTTGAATTGAACCTGAAAGTCTGCATTTCAAATCCATTACAGTGGAATACAGGGACAAAATTATGAAAATTGTGTCAGTGTACAAATATTTTCAGACCAAACTGTATTACATTCACTTTTGATGAGTAAAACAAGCTCATAGTAAAGTCTGTTTCAAAATGCAAAATAATTGATGGTATCGCCATCTTATATAATTTACAAACTAAGTGGAAAGAGTTTTGAGATAAGGAGTTATTGCACATCAGATGTTTCTGCAAAATTTGAGTAATGTACTGAACTTGAGATAAAATGTTTCAGTTTGCAGAAGCATATGAGTCACTTTTTACATTGGGCTGTTATTTGGATAAAGACAGTCACAGAAGGGGTTTCCGGTCAGATATTCTAAGGTCAACTCAGGTCAGCTCATTAATTTCCAGTACAGAGTTCCAGAGAATCCAGAGATCCAAAATATGCATCTTGTTATGTGTGGGAAAACCAAAATGTTTACAAAGATCAAATAAGTCCAGATCAGTAATAAGTAATAATAATAACAAGCACATTTTCTGTGGGATTCCCAAATGTGTATAGTACAGTATAATCATCCATGAGTAGAATAGATAGAACTACACACAGATATCAGCTGAGTGAGAAAGTTAATTGGTTCCCAGCCATTTAATTCATGAGGGCAATATATTACAATGCCCACCATACTTTCAGTAGTTTTGATGAGTTTTAAAACATAACATTAAAATGACGCAAGGGTTTTATTGGAATTTGCTATACCTTCAATAATTACTTTAAAATAATTACTATTCCACCTCTTCAGTAGAGGCTGGGCAATTCTCTGAAAGAAGGCAATAATCCATTGGCAATAATGGGTTCCATACCACAGCTTATCCAGTTTTACAGCAAGTATGCAGCTTACCAATTGATCAAATGGTCTGTTAGGTCATAATAGGGATGACACAATGCCAGAAATGTAATAATCCAAACCAATACCAGCAAAATTCCATGATTTTCGATACCACTGTAAAAAACTAAAACTAAACTATGAATTATTTGAGAAAACAGCAGAGGCAAAACACACACTTAGAGTGCAAATGTAGTTAAAATTTACTGATATGGTCATTATTCTGGAACTATTTATTTAAAATGCCAAGGTAATATTTTGATGACAGATGACACAGACTGAACAGTAAGGATGGTGTTCTACTACTACGAGCCATGGTTGCATTTACGGTAGCAAATACTGTAGCCTTTAGCCACTGCAAATGTTGCATAGAAAATAGTGGACTACTGTAGGCTACACAGCAATGACAGCTGTCTCAAACAAAAATAATGGTAACATGTATTTATGGATAAAGACATAGCAAGGATAATACTTTAGATACATTGTTAAAGTGACCTTAATTGAAACTCTCTCACCTTGAATTATTTAAATAAATCTGTGATGTCGGTCTTTGAGGTGTTTCGCTAAGTTACAAGTGTTTCCTCCATTAGTCTTGAAAGTCTGAGGGTTTTTTGCAAATGTATTACTCCCTGCTCATCCGCCTCAAACCCAAAGTTTGTTTCTCATACTGTTTTTCTTTTCAACAAGTAGAGGCAGAGCTGCAGCTGCCCTTGCCGCAATCTGTTACGTTTTGGATCACTGGTGCCTGTGGTGCTGTTCAAAAACTAGTATCGACATGTTTTCAGAATTTTGGCATTTACTTTTTACGGAAGTATTGGTTCTTGTAACATCCCTAGGTCAGCTTAGTGGTTGTTATTGTTATTTTCATCACAATAACAACTGGTCACCCCTCTGAGCCTTGTTCTGCCTTCTTAGGGAGTTTTTCCTAGCCACGGAAATTCAACACTTGTTGTTTGCTCCTTGGAGTTTTGGGGTGGGTTTTTTGTAAAAGCACTTTGTGACAACTGCTGATGTGAAAAGGGCTTTATAAATACATTTGATTGATTAATTGACATGAAGGGAGTTATTTCTGACTGTGAGATGGTGATGGAGGGAGGTCTACTGGGCTGGACAGTTGGTTGGTGTGGTTATTTGGTTACATGGGTTGGTTGCTGGATCATGATTCAGCTGTTGGTTTGGCCACATGTTTTGAAAGGTTCTAGAGAGATGGAGGTGGCTGAGCAACTCTTCTACAGGTCCTGCATGTGACTATTGTTGACTGGTGGACAGAGCATCAAGTTGGCGCACATTAATGTTAAGAGCTTGGTCGTCCACCTTAATTATTTTCATTGCACACAGTATCCGATGGGCCTAATCTCTATCCTGATGCACCAAGCTCCTCTCTCAGATTGTGATACTGCGCTTCTCACGTGTGACATAGGTATGCTCAGGGCTAGGGCAGTAGAAAGGTGAGTCGAACCGTAGCGAGTGGTTTGATTTACACTATAGTGTATGACCAAAATATGTGGCACTTTCTACTGAATATTGAGTTCAGTTTCTAATATTGAGTTATACTGAAAAGCTCATTAACTTAAAACCTGGCACAATCATAGGATACCACCTTTGCCACAATTCAGTTCGTAAAAGTTCTTCCCTACTATAACCTTCCCAGTCAACAAAGTGCTGTAATTGTGAAGTGGAAGAGCCTAGGAGTAACAACAGCCCAGTCACAAAGTGGTACACCACGCCAACTTACAGACGGGGCTGCCGAGTACTGAAGACATAACGCATAAAAATTGACTGTTGCACCACTCGCTACTGATGTTTATGTATTGCTATTGAAAGCAGCATTAGCATAAGAGCTGTGCATCGGGACCCTAAGAATATAGGTTTCCATGGCCGAGCAACTGTTTGCAAGCCTCACATCAACATGCGCAATGCCAAGCGTCGGCTGGAGTGGTGTAAAGCAGTCCACTGCTGGACTAAGGAGCATTGGAAACGTGTTCTCTGGAATGATTAAATACACTTCACTATCTGGCAGTCTGATAGAGGAATCTGGGTGTGGTGGATGTCAGGAGAATGCTACCTACCTGAATGCATAGTGCTTACTCTCTCAATTTAACAGGATACAAAGACATTTTATGGAACTTTTCCACTGCATGGTACCGGCTCGACTCTTTTTCGCCTCTACTTGCGTTGGGAGCTTTTCACCACATAGTACTAGCTCGCCTCGGTTCTACACGCCTCGGCTCGGTTTGTTTTCCACTGCAGATGGTACCCTGTACCGGCCCATAGTGACATCACAGGAAAACTGCCGGGACGCCACCTCCAACGTAAAACACACAAGATAATTTTATACATGATACCGGAAAAATGCCAGCACTTGCCAACTAATGTAAACCCTGCAGTGAACAGAAAAATACAGCTCAGGGAAAAATTAAGAGACCACTGCATATTTTTCTTTCCTCTCCAAAAAAGTTGCAAAGGAAGGTTTTGAGTGAGGAACAGAAGAGTTCAAATTAAGAGACCACTGCAAATTGAACGCTTCCTTTCCTCACTCCAAACTTTCCTTTTCATCTTTTATGGAAAGGATAGTAAAAGGTGCAGTGATCTCTTCATTTTTTTCTGGATCTGTACATTGAATGAAGTCCATCAATTTAAGTCCATCTTTTAAATTGACAAGCTTTGAACTTAAATTGGCAAATCAAACATAAACTAAATCTGGATAATATGGTTTGAAAAACATGCAGTATTGAAGATAATGTAAATGCAATGTTCTTTGAGATTTAAGTGTATACACCTAACTCAACACCAACACATTTAAAAAAAAACTACATAACTCCCCCCTCTCGATTAAAAGATATAAATAATTGCATTATTAATTGCCGGCTAAAATACGATGCCAACTGACTCAAGAGTAGCCTAATGTACACAAGGCAGCGTTCATACCGGTAGGCTTAGTTGCGAGGATGTGACAACTACGCCATCTGCAGCTCATCCTCCCCCTGCAGGAGGCGGGCCTCAGCGCTCGATGTCACCGGCCTTCTAAACACCACCGCCCATCATCAATCCATCGTACCTGTTGTCCTGTTTAGCGCACCTGATCCTCATCCAGTCATTACCATTCCAGTATATATGTGTCCTCTGTTCCCCCTGTCTTTGCGTGTTATTGTCTCTACTTATGAGCGCAAATCAGCTCTGTTCATTAAAATATATATGAATCTACAGCCTACATCTTCGTCTCCTACTTCGTCTCCGTCTGCCCAAAGAGCTGACAGAGGAGGCACACATGAGCAGTAAATATTGTCTTAATTCATTGCAGACAGCAAAAATGGTTAGAAGGCTTGATAGGTGGCCTCTGTTTGGTTTTAATTTACTACTTTGACCAGTGCAATGTATGCCAGTTAGCGGAGGAAAAGGATGGGGTCCTTTAGTAGGCTACAAAAACGGTGCGCCTTTGTTGGTCTCTCACAGGGATAATGAATTGATTTCCAAGCCAGTGCATAGGTCCAAACCGAGAGTCCCTTCTGTCCAATCAGAAGTCTTCCATGTTTTCACGTCACCTTTTTGTATCACCTCAGCTCGCTTGGAACCTCAATGGAGCAGGTACTAAACAAGAAAACAGGCAAGCAAAGTTCAGCCGGCCCGCAATAGAAAGTGTTCCCTATTTGTCATTCTTACCCAGGTCGTCCACGTGGAAGGCTGTGTCGTAAACGACTACACCACAGAGCTATACATTTGATGGTGTGAGTACAGCCTCTTGTGTCTACCCTGAACAAGCCACTGGCTATTAACAGTTAATTGGCCATACGTGAATGATATTGATACAGTTAAACTTACTAACGTTTCTTACTAAGTTAACCTTCACCACAAATCACGTCTATGAACTGTATGGCATTTGTCATTGGACGCATTAACAGCGTATTAGCCAGTAATAGGCTTTACCAGGATCGACTAACTTACTGGAATAGTCATAAGAATTGAGCAATTGCTAGCGAGTCTGCCAAAGCAATTTCATTTCTCAGCATAAGAATGTATTGTTTTTATATCATGGCATTACAACATACTTTTTTCTTTCATTTGTGAATGACACTGATACAATAACTGTATCAATTAAGGTGACGATAACTAACCTTTTCATCAAGTGAGAGAATCGTGCAATCTACCAGAATTAGTCACAATACTGTATAATCATAAAGTTTTATTGCAGCCCACAAATGAAATGTATACATTTTGTTATTTTTAATAGATTTGAAAAGAGGTCTTCCACGTCATAGGCATAGTCTTTAACTACCACGCAACGGCATAACACATTTCAGCAGTCCCTAGACACTGAGTATTGTGTTCAACTGACTAAAGTTTCTTTCTTATAAAGTTTACCTCCACCATTGGGTCTATGCCACTGGCTGTTTTAACAGCTTATTGGCCAATAATAGGCTTACTAGTTTCTACTAACTTCCTAGGAATAATCATAAGAAATGATTAATTGCTTGCAAGACTGAAGATGAACATTTCCATGCCAGAAACAGTTGCAATATAACTGTATACAGTTTTAGTTAAGGCTTACTATAACATAACTACTGTATGTTGTCGACAGCAAATGTGTCTATCCTGACCCAAACACATGCATGAAAGCGTACCTCGAAAATCCACAAGAAACAGTCGCAATATAAGCATAAACTGTTTTGTTTCAGGCTTACTATAATTCAGATACTGAAGGTTTTAGCCAGCAAAGTTTTCATCTATACAGAATAATTCATAATACGTACTTTACTTTGCCTATGAGGAGATACGAATGCGGGACCTATACAGTGGATATAAAAAGTCTACACACCCCTGTTGAAATGCCAGGTTTTTGTGATGTAAAAGAATGAGACAAAGATGAATCAGAACTAGTCAGAACCCTTTTCATTTTTAATGTGACCTATAATGTGAAATATTCAATTGAAATACAAACTGAAATCTTCAAGGTGGAAAAATAAAAACCTTATAATAACCTGGTTGCAAAAGTAGCTTCTGTAACCACTACGCTATTTAACAAGGGTACTCAGTCAGTCAGTCACTCACTCAGTAAGAGGTTCGCTCTTCTTGGCTGGCTCTGCTTACGCGGTCCGGTACCTGGTACCAGGTACTATGCAAATATTTGGCCAGTGGAAAGGCAAAAAAAGCGGGGGAGTCGAGCTATTACCATGCAGCGGAAAAGCTTCCACAGTGAATAGAGGTGAGGTTATTAGAGTCGAGGCAGTACCGTGCAATGGAAAAACGCCAATAGGGTGTATGTAAAGTTTTTGTTTAATTGGTTCCATTCATCTTTAATGCTAGATACACAATCACAGCTTAAAAAAAGAAGGGCCTCTTTGTAGCCTTATGATAATGCCAAATGGCGGATATTAGCTTGCTGGCGTGATGTGATCCTCAACATAACGTCTCTTAAGCCTGGATTTTGTAGATGGCTATACTCCACTATAAGCTTTTTGCCACTTCCACAATGCAGTCAATTATTTATGTCCAAGTCAATGCTGAGTGAGATGTATCTGTGAATGCAAACATAGCTATCAGCATAGCCACCAGCTATCTACCAAGTCAAACCAAACAAGCAGACGCTTCATCCATCTTTCAAAAAGTCACTCTGACCCAAAGCAATGTAAAATATAGAGAGCATCCATTTTTATACTTTAGCTCTGCCCCCTATGGGAATCAAACCCTGACATTGCAATCACCATTTTCTACTAGCTGAGCTACGCATTACAAATGTACAATTATTGGGACTTATTAGCGAGAGTCCTAGGTTCAATCTTCAACTTTTTTATTTTTGTTATTATTACATAGACTTGCAAGCTCCAATTCTTGATATATTTAGGAGTGGTTGCCAAAAGCAAAGCAGGACCCTAGATTTATTTACTCCTTGCCAAAGGTAACGCACAAGTTTAGATTGTTCTCATAGTATTATTATTATTCCCATTTCTTTTGTCCACACTACAGCCTAAATGATAATATCAAAACAAAACCAACTTTCCGACATCCACATCCACATTACCACAACTGATATTTTTCAGTTTTTTTATTAAAACGATAATTAAATTAGCTCCCAAAGCATTTCATTTGGAAAACAAGATGACTATTGACTTGAATGGGAGCAACATTCTTTTTTCCCCCCAGTTTTTCCTGTTCCACTTTGTATTTTAATTACAGCCCTCAAATCAGGGACATATTTAGACCTGAGACAATGATGAGAACCAACAGAATACTAGGAGACGCTTGACCTTGTTGCAAAGCTGCCCAACTACTGTCCTATAGGGATGGGAAACCAAGGCTTTCTGAATCATTGAGGCTTGTTTAGAAAAAATGCTTAATTGCTCTAAGGTTTCCAACACCGTGCACAGTAGGGACATATTCTGGACAAAATGTAACATGTGATGTTTGATTTAGATGTATTGTATTTAGCGCAGAGCAGTGTATTCGAAATAATGGCAAGGATGAATAAATAATGAAGACCATTGTGATGGTTGTTGTGGAAAATGATTACCCTTTTCCCCGCTAACATTTTCAAACAACTCAGGAGTTCAAAGGTAGACTTTATTAAGGTAACAACTGATTTCCAAACTTCGGAAACACACTTTTATACAGTATGGTTATACAATGATATTTGCTCCACCCATTATGCTAATTTCTGAATGGATCCTTCTCGAATCTTCAACCAACCCTATGTGATCTGCCCCATAACACACTGTTAGGAAATATTGGTGGCGTGATGTGGCGTGATTTCTGGCATTTCTGCTACAGGTGCTTCTGTCCTCAGTATGAGATAAGGACAACCACTCATTGTACTGACTATGAGAACAGTAGCAAGAGTACAGTTTATCACTTTATCTTAAACATTTTATGTGGAAAAATCTAAAACAATTAGACTGTTTGGGATGATATGTTGATACTGTTTCATCAATTAACACCCAATTATTATACAAGTGATCACATGAGGGATTCTGTCTACTCTTCATCAGGTTTATGTGAAATAACAAATTTTCTGAAAATATGTTGAGGTGACGGACAGCTCTGTCATCTCCCACTCTTCCTGACTTCCCAATGATCACAAACTCATCCCGGTCTCCTTCATTTGTCTTGTCCCCAATTGTCTCACACACCAGGTCCCAATTAGGTCATTAGTATGTGTCTAAATGTTTCTCCTCTGCTCCCCTCATTTGTCAGTCACTGTTCCATGTTATGGTGTGTTTCGATGTCGATGGTGAATTTCGTTTTCATGTATTTACTTCGGTGTCTTCTGTTCTTTTTGTGTGTAAATAAAGACAGCACCGACTGCCACACTTGGTCCATTTGCTCCACGATATCCCGGCCAATATAGAATGACTGACCAACAAAAGGACCACGTAAGAGCGTGGCAGAGTTGGACGGTAGGGGAACTCCTCGGTTGGCCGGACAGCGACACCGAGGAGGAATACCCCTACCGTCACCCATTGCACTCCTGGCCTGACGGTGACACCGACGAGGAGGGAAATCCCTATCTTCTCCCGCTGTTCTGACCGGCGCAGCAGCAACCCCGAAGGGCAAAACAAAGGAGGCGAAGGCACAAACCGGCGGAAAAACAACCCCATGATTTTTTTGGGTGGGTGCTGTACGAGAGTGTAGAGACCGTCCTACAGAGCGTGTCCGGGAACCGGAATAAGTGCAGCGTTGTTCACATTATGGAAGCATGACATGTCTATAATGTCCAATACATATAGTATTGGACACATGATATAGTTTGCGCAGTTTAACTCACATAGATGGAAATATCAGTTTGTAAGAAATATAAGAACAAGGGGAAAACAGAAGATTTTGATGGTGAACAAATTAGGGTATACCCCTTCTCCAGGCACCACACCACAGTTTTTGCCTGTGAGTATAAATTGTTATGATGTGTTTTCAGAAGCCTTTGATGAAATCTGAAAGTGCATCTTGAAAAAAAACTGTGAGAACCTTTCCACAACCCTCCCACTGTCATTAAACTTTTATGCACACAGTTTCAAAACAACCATTCGGAAGACGACACCTTTTGGAACTCGGAGGTGATTTTTGTGACGTCGGAAGAGTCATGGTCATGTGGTGTTTTACTTAGAAACGAGTTTTTGGTACACTGCATCGAAACAGTAGAGCTTGGAAAACTGAAAGGTACTTCAGAGCTTCGTGTTCATTCGTCCTATTGCTACTATCCTGTAGTCAGTGTCTGAAATTAACACCTACCAACCGCCAAATACGGGTAGATTTTACGTTTGGCAAGTATATCTCAGAAGGTTGTCTGCCACATTGGCGGGTAAATGTTTGCACCCAATGTTTCCCTATTATTGTAATCAGAGGCGGAGAGCGGTGCTGCTAAGTTGTATCAAGCTAGCAAGTGAGGTCAGAGAAAAATAATTGGCTTTGTCTGCAGGCTCACGTTGTGTTGAAATGTCAGCAAGTGGCTGTCACATTGACTGAACTAGTGTGACTCATAATCCTCATAAAACCTAGCAACAAAATGCTAAACTTGCAAGTTTCCAGTTCTTTGGACACTTTCTCCATTCATTTTTCCAATAATGGATTTTTAGATCCAGTTCAAATAAGGTTTCCTGTTTTGATTACTGAGTAAATATATTTTAGACAAGGTGACAGATATCAATAAATTTGCCAAAATGTTGCCCAAAACTACTTAGCTGCTAATATGGCTCAAAGAACTCCATTTACATTTGACGTCATCAAGTGCAGCTTTTGGTAGCTGGAAAACGGTCAATGTTTCCGAAAGAAAAGAATCTACACAGCAATAATAAACAGTAATTTGATTGTTAAGCATTTCTTTCTCCAAATCAGCCTTAATAGTTTTGCATTTTAATAACTGATTGGCTGAGCACAAGTTTATCTTCTATGTTTTTTCTACCTGGGCGAGGGAGAGGCCTTGCTGGAGCCATGTGTTGAGCCATGTGTTAAGGTACAGTACTAACAATTAACTGCAAACATCATTTTGTAGCATTTGTTGTGTAACTTTATTATTCACTAGACAATCATGATACTCAATTTATGCAAACGTTAGCTATGCTTGAATGCATCCTTTCCTGTGTCTGCGCCAGTTAACTCGCCCGCATCGGGAAATCAAATTCCACCCGAAAGATAACTAACACACCACTACAGCTGGCACTACAGGCAAGTTATTTTAGTTCAGCACTACTTGCAAAACTGATGTTTGACACGGACACGGGCGGGGATCCAAGTGCAGACTGGACTGGAGTCGCGACGGTACAGGCAAGCGGTAGGCAGAGTCGTCGGGGACGGGCAGGAGGTCGAGAACCGAGCGGGCGGCGGAGGTACAGACAGGGGACAGGCGGAGTAGTCGAAGGCAGGCAGACGGTCGTAACACGAGAGCAAGGCAGAGGTACAGGCTGG
>JACXGJ010014988.1:0-14112 GCA_016801105.1 Esox niger
GTACATTCCGCTGGCCCCGTCTCTACGCGTACATTCCGCTGGCCCCGTCTCTACGCGTACATGTTGGGACATCAGTCCTAGCGGTCTGAGCATCTAACCGGTAACTGAAAGGGTGCTGATCGTATTGGGCGATATTTAGTACTTTCAATGCAACAGCCCAGCGATTCATCTGGGAACAGCCCAAGTATCAAAACAAGTCATGTCTGTTAATGGCATGAATAGTAAGAGTCTTAACAATACATATCTGTAAGCTAATTTTGACCAAATGATCACTGTAGTGAGATGTTCCCACGTTATGACTGCAGGCCCCTGGGGGGAAACCCATAGTCAACCACTGGCTTAAGGTAATGTCAGCCTCTTCATTATTAAAATCTTGCCCTGTCAGCCAGCACCATCTGTGATCCAACTGCAGAGAATTGTAACCATCCAGACCCATGGAGAGCATCTTAGGAGCGTAGCATGTTGAGTCTTAACAGTAGGCATATAATACAGTCAGCACTCAAATATGTTTATCTCTGGTTCATGAATCCTGTTTAGGATCTCACGGGAGGCGTACGTGTTGTCAACAACTGTCAGTTATTGGTGTTACTCACGCTTCCTGTTGTAAATTTAGGTCAGGAAGTCGCAGGGGAAGCAGTTGTTAATCTGGAATCGTTTGTGGGGTCATGATGAGATGCCAGCGCCACTGAGAAGGAATGTGTCTGTCTGATTGGGTGCATCACATCTCTGCTTGTAGCCGCATGTTGGCTTCTCAGTGCTCTCTGCCACCTGGTCTACTCTATCAGGGTGCTACCGTGCATCCGTTTACTTGTATACCTGCCAAAAAAGTGTGATGTGGAAATCTTTTTTAGGTGCACAAGTGTGCTTACAAAAATAACTTAAATGTTTTGTTTCTTAGTAGGTCTTCATTTGTCTTCTTTGTTGTCCACATACTTTTTGTAAAAGTATGGGTTTTAAAGGTTTAGCTGGACTTTCACAAAATGCTTTGCATTTTTCAACACTTCTGTTTAAGGTTGATAGAGTATGGTATATGCAATGCCAGGGTAAGGAGTTTGATTCCCATGGTGGGGCCTCTGAAAATATATGCGCTTACTACTACAAGTCCCTTGAGATAGGAAAACAGTCAAATGTGACAGACCGTGTCATTTGATACCCCATTAACGGGCCTATTTGCAGACACGGATTGTTTAGTCTAGGACTAAAAAACAAGCTCAATAGACTTTTTTTCTATTCAACATAAATAATAGTCCTAGACTAGGCTTAATCCAAGTCTATAAAACCATCCCAAAGGTTGTAAACAGAGCATTTATAGAGCAGGCATAAAAAAGTTCCCAGGAGCACAGTGAGCTCTGTCATTGTAAAATGATAGACATTTGGAACCAACAAGACTTCCTAGAGCTGGCTGTCCAGCTAAACTGTGACTGGGTATGAAGAGCCTTGATTATAGAGGTCACCATGAACCCCCTTTAACAGACCTTCAGAGTTTCTCTGCAGAGATTGGTGATCCTGCCGCATCATAACCAGGCCTTTAGATGAGTCACTCCAAATTGAAAGCAAGTTACATGCTTTCAAGGACTTTGAGAGCCTGAGGAAAAAGATAATCTTGTCTGATGAGTCCACAAATGTAATTTTAGACCTAATTGTTGACTGCTACGTCTGGCGTAAATAAGCTACTGCTCATCACCTAGCTTACACCATCCCTATGGTGAAATGCCAGTGGAAGCATCAGGCTGTGGGGATGCTCCTCAGTGGCAGGTACTGGGAGACTGGTCAGGATTGAGGGAAGGATGAGGGAGGAGAAAAGACAGGTCCTTGAAGAATGACCCAGCGCATACAGAACTTGAGATTCGGGAGAATATTTTTTCATGACAATGACCAGAAGCGCATCGACAAGACAATGCTGGAGTGAATTCAGGACAGGTCTGTGAATGTCCTTTAGTGGCCAAAGCCTGAAATTGCCCCCCATTGAACATCTGGTGGGATATTGCAGTTCACCAACACCCCCATCTTATCAAACAGAGCTTTAGAGAATTTACTAGGAACGTTGGGAGAACCTGACCAAACACAGATGTGACCGAGCATTAGTGGCTCTACTGGGAAGGATGTGAGAAACTGCCCAAACACAGATGTGACGGAGCTTTAGAGGATCTACTAGGAAGGATGTGAGAAACTGCCCAAACACAGATGTGACGGAGCTTTAGTGGATCTACTGGGAAGGATGTGAGAAACTGCCCAAACACAGATGTGTAGAGCTCAGGGTTCCCACTGGTCATGGAATGTCTTTTTTTTGTCCAAGTCATGGAATTTCAGGCAATTTTGTAGCTTTTTTAAATTTGAGTTGCCATTCAGCAAAATATATTTTCCTTGCTGTATTCTTTATCGGGTTATTTCACACTTCCTATATTGTTATGGTTAGGCTACTTAATTTTTCAGCATCCATTTATCCCATTTCCACTCCTCAACTGGCTATCGCTTCAGTCAAGTAATGCGATCTACTGTACCTGCTCTTGTCTGGATGTTAAACGTAGATGGCAAAAGTTAAATGTAAAGTTTGTAAAACTACTGTTGATCTATCAAACATGGGAGAGGGAGCGCTTCACAGCCAAGCAAACAGTAAGAAGCATGAAGACGACAGGAGCATCATCTTAATCATTGTCATACTTGTGTATTACACCGATCAGCCGTAACATTGACCACCTGCATAATATTCTGTGTAGGTCCCCATTTTGCCACCAAAACAGCCCTGACTCGTTGAGGCATGGATCCACTTGACCTCTGAAGGTCTGTTGTGGTACCTGGCACCAAGACTTAAGTAGCAGGTCCTGTATGTTGTGAGGTGGAGCCTCCATGGGTCGGACCTGTTGGTCCATCACATCCCACCGATACTCGATTGGACTGAGTTCTGGGTAATTTGGAGGCCAAGTCAACACCATGAACTTGTTCTGTTCCTCAAACCATTCCTGAACCATTCCTGCTTTGTAGTAGGGCTCATTATCCTGCTGAAAGAGGCCAATGCCATCAGGGAATACCGTTGCCATGAAAGGGGGCACATGGTCTGCAACAATGCTCAGGTAGGTGGTACATGTCAAAGTAACATCCACATGAATGGCAGGACCCAAGGTTTTCCAGCCAAACATTGTCCATAGCATCACACTGCTGCTGTCAGCGTGCCTTCCCATAATCCATCCTGGTGCCATGTGTTCTCCAGGTAAGGGGTGCCCATGCCATCCATGTGATGTAATAGAACATAATTCATCAGACCAGGCCACCTTCCATTGCTCTGTGGTCCAGTTCTGATAGGCGCTTTTGGCTGTGGACTGGGGCCAGCATGGGCTACGCAGCCCCATACACAACAAACTGTGATGCACTGTGTTCTGACACCTATCTGTACCAGCTTTAACTTCTTCAGCAGTTTGAGCTACAGTGCCTTGTCTGTTGGATCGGAAGACACGTGCATCAGTGAGCCTTGGCTGACCATGACCCTGTTGCCGGTTCACTGCTTTTCCTTCCTTGGACCACTTTTGATAATTACTGACCAGTGCAGGCCAGGAACACCCCACAAGGGCTGCAGTTTTGGAAATGCTGACCCAGTTGTCTAACCATCACAGTTTAGCCTTGTTCAAAGTTGCTCAAATTCTGGTGCCTGTCCATTTCCCTGCTTCTAACACATCAACTCTTGAGGACAGAATATTCTCTTGCTGCCAAATGTATGCAACTCCCTGCAGGTGCCATGAGAATGAGATTATCAGTTTCAGTCATCATGTTATTGCTGATCGGTGTGTGTTCAAGCAGCGGAAGCTTAGTTTTGTACTGAAAGCTGGACTAGTAAATAAAGCTTGCAAATTGATGTTTAAAATACTGACTGGACGGTTTCTGCTCAGTACTCTGCACAAGGCTGCTTGTTTTTCCGTTCATTATAGGTCATGGGAATTCAGCTTTTTAGTCAGGGAAAAGTCAGGGACTTTGACAAGTGACTGAGTGGGAACCCTGAGGGCTGGTAGAGGTGGGCCGAAGAAGCCTCGCTGAGATCCCTGCCGAAGGCTTTTAACTCTACTGAAGAGTGTCTGAATGCTTGAGAGAATGTTTTCCTACTTTTAAGAAATTGGTGTACATTTCTGATGATCTGTTTTTACTTTGACATTTTGCACTATTATATGTAGATTGATTGCAAAAAAACAAATGGCAATGTGATCCTTAACACAAAACATGGAGAAAGTGAAAAGGCTTGTTTTTTATATGATTGTGTAGATTTAATAGCTTTTCATTAATTCATTTATTAATACTTTTTTATATTTTGGTGTCTGCAGGGGTCAAGCTTCATAGTGATTTTCCTGTTAATGTTTTGTCTAATACATATTTTCTCTCTCCAGTGACCGTTCTTCAGACTTCCCCTTCAGAGCCTCCAGAGCAGTATGTAACACACACACGCACACACACTCTCACACACTCTCATTACTTGTGTTCTCCTGTCATAACATTCAGATTCATCCAATTTTAAATCATTGGATTGTGGAAGCACTGTAGCCTGATGTAAAATGTTTATTTCTAAAATAGTTATTGAGGCGATGTTTAAGAAAAAACAACACAGATAGCTTTTCATTTCATTGATTGGTTTCCTGTTTAAACTACCCAGGAGAATGAATCATTGGGTTGTACACACCTGTGAATGATTTATTAATATGATCAATGGATGTGATCAGGTTGGCTTAACCTATGTCTCTGTCTTGAATGCATCTGTTGATTGATGTTGTGCTCTTGTTGTTGTTACTCAATAAAAATGGCTTTACTTTGTGTGTGCATGTGCGCGCATGAGTGAGATGTGTCTAATATCTGTAGCCCAGGCATTATTATCTGTGGTACACGGCGCCGACAGGCCAGAGGGCTGGGGGCCGGAGGGCCGGGGGCCGGAGGGCCAATAATGGAACTTCAGTGACAGTGAAACTTGTCCTGTGCCTTCTGAGAGCCAGTATTTGTTTTGAGTAGTAGATATCTCATTTGGAAATCAAACAATGATGACATGTTGTGGTACTTTGGTGAATGACTAGAGTTAGTTAGATTCAACTAGCTACATTCTGAGATTTTCATATAAATGGGCTGGTCTGACCTTCACATCCGCTTGTCTCTGACAGACTTCTAGATGTTGTGGTATGTTTGGTCACACCCTATGATCCATACTGAACCACCCAGTGTTTTGTAAATACGTTGACCTTAAATCTGGGACAAATCAGAAAAATGTGGGTATTTGTGTCTTGTTACCCTTTAATGTGTGCATTGGCTTTGTGTTTGTATCTCTGTAATGCTAGACTGTTACATATATCCCCCACCTACTGGACTGACTGACGCCATCAGGACTGTTCTGCCTGATAACATAGTTTTACTTGTTGTTAAGAGCATTTCATCTGTAGTTTTTGTCAAAGCTTGTGTCTATCATTGCTAACGCTTGCAAACGAAACCTCACAGAAACGTTTTGGTTTCCTCTTCAGAGGTGCAGGAGGTCAGTCACTGATTCATTCTGTTCATGTTCCCCACTAACTTCAGTACATCATTTATATTGTTGGATTCTGTTAGAAGTTTCGCACATCACAGATTTCCAAAATTCACTTGCCTTAATTTGCAGATAAACAATATGTTCAATTTCCCTTTACAAACCTTCTCTTCTGCTCTTTCAGCAGAATCACATTTATATAGTTACAGTCAAAAGTCCAGATTGCATTTAAAATTAGAGTGAAATTCAATTACTTGATCTTTTGTTTTAATGAAATGATTGAAATCTGAATCATTGAATGGATCTGAATGTGCCTACATTAGTAGAGATGTCTCATTCAGAACAGCTGAAATTAGGCATTTATTCTGTAAATTCCAGTTTCAGTATTTAAACTGACTGGTTTTAATAGCATTAACACGGTTGTGACAGCTGGTATTGCTCCTTACAAACTAATGTCTGTCTGTCTATATCTCTATGGGAGCAGTAATGATGTTGTTTTTAATTCAAACAGATTGATGATCATTCTTCTATATCACTGGCCCAGCTCTCTAAGGTATACTATATCATCTCCCTCCCTCATCTATTGCAGTTGATTTATTTTGAACAGTTTTTCAAATTCTACAACCAGGACAATTACTTTAACCTGGTTGGTTTGTTTTTAAATGTTTGTGTTATCTTCCCCCTGTAAATATCTGTGTGGGTTTCATAGATATATTTGAGTTGATCTTATCAGTGTTAAAACAAACTACAGACATTGTGCCTGTCATTAATTTAATTTGAACCAGATTGTTTGAAGGCTTATTGTATTTGTCAATGATCAGAGAATGGATTGAGCCACTGTTAACATTCTAGACAGGCTTTTTGTGTGTGCTGATTTTATAGTATTTTACTCTAACTGATGATGATCTCCTCTGAAGAGTTCACTCTGTCTGAAGATGATGATGATGATGATGATGTTGATGATTTTGATGTTGATGATGATGATGATGATCTCCTCTGAAGAGTTAGCTCTGTCTGAGTCTGAAGGGATCCACCTTCCCGTAACATCTGCCACTTCTCAGCCTCAGGCCATACACATGAGCTCACGTGTACACAAACACTGGTACGCACTCAACACACTCTCTCTCTCTCTCTCTCACACACACACACACACACACACACACACACACACACACACACACACACACACACAAATGCACGCAGCACCCTCGTATTTGGGCCGTAGCTCAGTACGGTCCTGACGTGTGAAGCCCTGCCTTTTCACCAACGAAACGTTGTCTTTCAAACGCCCCTCAGTAATGCTGCCTTTACCTTTCTGCTGCTGATTCCAACGCTGTTGACAGACTGTATGTTTCTGTATATTGTTGTGTTCGACCGATCCCTGATTCTCTGACATCGTCAGCCCCTGGGTGTCACCACTGGCTGTGAACACATTCTGGTCAGGGATGGGTGTGTGTGGGCTACATGTGGAACCTAGTGGTGGGGACTTGAAATATATCCTGTCATGGCAGTGCAGATATGAAGTGCTTTAATACTTGCTTTATTTTTTGACTCATTGTATTGTAAATGGTACTGATTGTTATGTAATGAAATACCTGAAGGTTAGGAGAGTTTCCTTATTGTTAATGAAAAAAACATTCCTAAGTCTGTCTGTATGGCTGACCTAATAAAGTTGTGTTGTAGTAAGTAAAGAAAGACTGGACTGTTGCGTATAAATGTTTTGTTGTGCTCTTGAATATTTTGGTCAATAAAAGCAAACGTCTTACAGCCCTCTGGCTATATTTGTGTTACTGAAAATGGCAGTTATTTTTCTCAGTGTGTTTACATTATCTTTGAAGACACCAACTTGTATACCATTTTTATTTTTTGTGTTAAGAGTATTTACCAAGTTTCATATTTACAAAGTTGTGTGTTCTGGATTGGTGGTGCAAGTATGAGCAGGGCCAGCCCCGTCCCCCCGGGGCCAGCCCCGTCCCCCCGGGGCTTAGTTTCTTTTAGATCCAAATTCTTTGTGGAGCTGCGCTTCTTCATAATGGAGTAGATCTGCATGAAATCCATAGTGATTTGATTCCACAGTTTATTACAAATTTTTGGATGCTGATCTTTCTTTTTTGTTCTATGTTTGGCACTGCAATTGTGTCCAATCACTCAGTTTTGTTAAACATTTTGGAAAGATCTCTGGCTAAATGGACTTGGGAGAGATTTGACAGATTTTGCCCCTTTGGTTTGGTGCTCCTGTCAGGACCAGACAGGCTAACTCTTTACAGGAACAGAGCTGTGATCAGCAGGGTGTGGGGAACATTACTAAAAGTACTGCTGATAGAGCTTCCATGATGCTTTTATCTACATCGCAGAGAGGCATACCTGTTCAATATGGTACATTTATATCAGAATATTCTGCGTGTGTGTGCGTGCGTGCGTGCGTGAGGTGTCAGCCCTCTGACCCATGACTATCTAACCATCCCATAACCTGGTGCCCCTCCCCTGGCAACAGACTGCCAACCTGGCTGAGGCCAATGCGTCCGAGGATGACAAGATCAGAGCCATGATGTCACAGTCCAACCACGAATACGACCCCATACAGTGAGTACAACCTTCTGTAGGGGTTCTGTCTGAATGGGAATAGTGGACCGCAGCATCCTGTAGGGGTTCTGTCTGAATGGGTGTAGTGGACCGCAGCATCCTGTAGGGGTTCTGTCTGAATGGGTGTAGTGGACCGCAGTGTCCTGTTGGGGTTCTGACTGAATGGGTATAGTGGACCACAGCGTCCTGTTGGGGTTCTGACTGAATGGGTATAGTGGACCACAGCGTCCTGTTGGGGTTCTGACTGAATGGGTATAGTGGACCACAGCGTCCTGTTGGGGTTCTGACTGAATGGGTATAGTGGACCGCAGCGTCCTGTTGGGGTTCTGACTGAATGGGTATAGTGGACCACAGCGTCCTGTTGGGGTTCTGACTGAATGGGTATAGTGGACCACAGAATTCTACAGGTGTTCTGTCTGAACGCTATGTTATTGTTCTGTAGGCATTCTGACTGAATGGGTTTAATAGAACATAGCAATCTGTAGGCGTTCTGAGTATGTAGTAGAACCCCACATTCTCTACATGTTCTCACAGAATGTGTATTAGCAGGCATTCTGTTGGCAGTTCTTCCCTGTAATATAATGTATTTCTAGAAGCGGTGTAGTTGCTTTCTTTAAGTATTCTGTATGTTTAATGTCTCAACAGAACTTGGAGACAATTTAGCACGTTATTAGGTCAGATTTTATCAGTACCTCTGTATGTGTTGGATTAAAAACATATTTGTTCGTGTTATGTTCTAACAGTTACATAAAGAAGCTGACAGGTCCCCCTCCAGCAAACTACACCTGTTATCGCTGTGGCAAAAACGGACACCACATCCGTAACTGTCCAACCAATGGGGTGAGACAAGAAGTCCTTGCTTAGCTGTGTTTGACAGCATGTTCCAGAGACACCCTGTAAATGACAACCTTGTCGATGGCAACTGTGTGTGTGCGTGTGTGTGCGCGTGCGTGTGTGCGTGCGTGTGTGTGCGTGTGTGTGTGTGCGTGTGTGTGTGCGCGCGTGTGTGTGTTTGTGTTAGAAGGACAAAGGATTTGAGCCAGCACAGAGGATAAAGAAGAGTACTGGGATCCCTCGTTCCTTCATGATGGAGGTGGATGACCCGTCTATCAAGGGTGCCATGCTGACCAGCACTGGCCGCTATGCCGTTCCTACCATAGACGCGTGAGTGACCCCTGACCCCAAACCCCTGCGTCTATAACGTCCATACCATAGACGTGTGAGTGACCCCTGACCCCAAACCCCTGCGTCTATAACATCCCTTGTATAACCCCTGACCTCTACCTCATGCATGTCGGATGTCCCCGATTGGGGGGCACCAATACCTCATTCATTGTCGATACCAATCCTGAATGCTGAACTGGGACTGCCAGCTTTATTCAGATCTTAAGCACTATATAAGATTATAAAACACCATTTTAACTAAATAAAATCTCTCCATGGAAGGTAGTGCAAGACATTTGTGGAAATTCTTTAGCAATGTAGAATGAAAAGTATGCATGTGACAAACTGACAATATCCCTTGGATAAGAAAGTGCCTACATAAACTGTGTTTGGTTAAAATGATACATTCCTTGTGAATTGCCTCGCTTAACTTGTCAAAACACAACTTGATCAAAATGGTGCTAGAATAACTTCATGGTCTTTAGGAGAAAGCCTTTCTGGCTAATCGTTTGAAAATAAAACTAATAGGAAAGGCTGTACAACACCAATAGTTGGCTTTTTAGTGGCTGTTTCAAGTGTAAGGTAATTTCAGACGCCGGACATAATTGTGGTTAATTGAGGCACATGACTAACCCGTGCATCTTTACTACTGACAGATAACTGACCCCTAACCCTGTCTCTATAATTTCTACAATACTCATAAATAACCCTTCCATTCCCTAACTTGAGTGTCTGTGTCTCGTGTCTTCCCTAGTGAGGCCTATGCTATCGGTAAGAAGGAGAAGCCTCCATTTGTCCCCAAAGATCAGTCCAGCTCTGAGGATGATGATGATCCCATCCCTGACGAGCTGCTTTGCCTGCTCTGCAAAGACCTGATGAATGATGCCGTCGTCATCCCCTGCTGTGGCAACTCCTACTGCGACGACTGTAGGCGCGCGCACGCACACGCACACGCACGCGGTCCTGTGAAGCTGCATGGCTGTTATGACATGTGCCTCCTCCTCAGGTGTCCGTACATCGCTGCTGGAGTCTGAGGAACATGTGTGTCCCACCTGTAGCCAATCAGACGTCTCGCCTGACGCCCTCATTGCAAACAAATTCCTGCGGCAGGTGAGTTGACTAGTGGTCCAGAGCTTTGGGTCGGGAGACTAGATGTCGCTGGTTCATGTCCCAGAGCCAGCAAGGTGGTAAATCTGTGGTCCTGTCCTTGAGCAAGGCAGTTTACCCAAATTCCTCCCAGGTCGTTGCTGTAATTAATTATTTGTTAGTCATACTGACTGGGTAAGACAACAATTAAACTATCTGAGATGCACCTTATAAACCCTGGCATTTTTCAGTATGCTGACATGTCTGCAGTGGGTAGAACAAGTATTTTATACACTGCTGATTTAGCAGGTTTTCCTACTTACAAAGCATGTAGAGGTCTGTAATTTTTACCATAGGTAAACTTCAACTGTGAGAGAATTATTTAAAAGTCACATTGTATGATTTATGAATAATGAATTTGTATTTTATTGCATGGCATAAGTATTTGATCACCTACCAACCAGTAAGAATTCCGGCTCTTACAGACCTGTTAGTTTTTCTTTAAGAAGCCTTCCTGTTCTCCACTCATTACCTGTATTAACTGCAACTGTTTGATGTCATTACCTGTATAAAAGACACCTGTCCACACACTCAAATAAACAGACTCCAACCTCTCCACAATGGCCAAGACCAGAGAGTTGTGTAAAGACATCAGGGATAAAATTGTAGACCTGCACAAGGCTGGGATGGGCTACAGGACAATAGGCATGCAGCTGGTGAGAAGGCATCTATTGGTGCAATTATTAGAAAATGAAAGAAGTTCAAGATGACGGTCAATCTCCCTCGGTCTGGGGCTCCATGCAAGATCTCACCTCGTGAGGGATCTGCCCAGAACTATACGGCAGGACCTGGTCAATGACCTGAAGAGAGCTGGGACCACAGTCTCAAAGAAAACCATTAGTAACACACTACGCCATAATGGATTAAAATCCTGCAGCGCACGCAAGGTCCTCCTGCTCAAGCCTGCGCATGTCCAGGCCCGTCTGAAGTTTGCCAATGACCATCTTGATGATCCAGAGGAGGAATGGGAGAAGGTCATGTGGTCTGATGAGACAAAAATAGAACTTTTGGTCTAAACTCCACTCGCCGTGTTTGGAGGCAGAAGGATGAGTACAACCCCAAGAACACCATCCCAACCGTGAAGCATGGAGGTGGAAACATCATTCTTTGGGGATGCTTTTCTGCAACAGGGACAGGATGACTGCACCGTATTGAGAGGAGGATGGATGGGGCCGTGTATCGCGAGATCCAACAACCTCCTTCCCTCAGTAAGAGCATTGAAGATGGGTCATGGCTGGGTCTTCCAGCATGACAGCGACCTAAAACACACAGCCAGGGCAACTAAGAAGTGGCTCTGTAAGAAGCATCTCAAGGTCCTGGAGTGGCCTAGCCAGTCTCCAGACCTGAATCCAATAAAAAATCTTTGGAGGGAGCTGAAAGTCCGTATTGGCCAGCGACAGCCCCGAAACCTGAAGGATCTGGAGAAGGTCTGTATGGAGGAGTGGGCCAAATTCCCTGCTGCAGTGTGTGCAAACCTGGTCAAGAACTACAGGACACGTATGATCTCTGTAATTGTAAACAAAGGTTTCTTTACCAAATATTAAGTTCTGCTTTTCTGATGTATCAAATACTTATGTCATGCAATAAAATGCAAATTAATTATTTAAAAATCATACAATGTGATTTTCTGGATTTGTGTTTTAGATTTTGTCTCTCCCAGTTGAAGTGTACTTACGATAAAAATTACAGACCTCTACTTGCTTTGTAAGTTAGAAAACCTGCAAAATCAGCAGTGTATCAAATACTTGTTCTCCCCACTGTATATATGGCACAAACATCTGGATATCAGGTGAAGTGTCAGAACCATCTGGTTCTCTAGTTAGGTGACATGTCTACATGGTAGAACCATCTGGTTTTCTGGTCAGGTGAAATGTCTACGTCGGTAGAAAGATAAATCCATTTAAAATGTTAAGTTATTAGTTATTTGCTGTGTTTTAATGAAGGTATGAATCATATGGGGAAAATGATAATTAAGTTAAATTAATATTGGTTATGTCTCTCCATTCCCCTTCAATACCCCTCTGTCTCTCATCCTGTCATCTTACTCAGGCGGTGAATAACTTTAAGAATGAGACAGGTTATACAAAACGCATGAAGAAGGGATCAGCCCCGCCCCCCTCTGCTCCTAGCCCCACCCCCCCTCCTCAGCTTCAGTCCCTCCCTCAGCGACCGCTGCAGGCTATCAGGAACCAACAGGACCCTCTCATGCCCCGCCCTCAAGCCTCAGACATGGAGCCATTGTCTCAGAAGCAACAGGATGTCACACCCCCCGGGTAACTAAAATTAAATGTGGGATCTAATTTATTGATGGTTACAATTACATTTATTTTCAATAAGTGTTTGTGTCCCACAGGACAGGGGAGCATGGTTACTCCTCCCACTTGGCTGGTGGCCCATCATACACAGCGGCCCTTTCCTCACAGAATCCAACCAATCAAAACGACATCCTAATGCCAAAGTAAAATCCTCACACTCTTTCCCACTTTGTCACAGGGCCTGAGAGCTTCATAGAGATTAATACAGTATTTGCATCAGCAATAGATTTTCATTATAATGTGAATTTGTCAAAATGTCAATTTCTTTGTGTTATGTTACGGACATACCATCCAGTGACAACTTCAGTGAATGCCTTCCAGCGCTCAAACATTTGATGTAGTTGGTCGACAGGTGACGTATGAGGTTCAGAATTCACAGGACTCTTCCGGACCCATATATAAACAAGCTAATAACATTAAATACAGGAAATTAAAGCTATAATTCTGAACCCTTGTCTCATACTCACCTTTTGATGGTAAACCCATATGACTTCAGTGACCAACAAAAACAAAGGAATTTGCCTTGCTGTTCCAATACTTTTGGAAGGGACTGTATATAAAATTTAGCTATTAGGTATAATAGCTAGCCAATTATTGGGTATGATTGCTAGCCAATTCAATTCTCAATTATTTTTTGACACGTACATTTTTTACGATTATATTGATTTGCCTAAGTCAGTTGAACAGCAGTTTTTTTGTCAGCGGTGAAAATTGGGCAGTGGGAGGAAGCAGCTGTTTTTTTAAAACTTGCTTAGCCTATGTTAGCTAGCTGACCTGACATTAGCTAGCTTAGCAGATCTTAGCTAGCTGACCTGACATTAGCTAGCTTAGCAGATGTTAGCTAGCTCAACTGACGTTAGCCAGCTTAGCAGATGTTTGCTAACTCCTCAAACCTTTACTAGCTTAACAGATGTTTGTTAGCTCAACTGATGTTAGCTCACTTAGCAGATCTTCGCTAGCTCAACTGTCGTTAGCGAACATTTCTCAAACTGAAATGCTGCCCAGCCGTCCTCAGAACACCTCAGCTCTATGTAATATTGTAAAATATTACATCATAAGCCAATTTGCTGCAATTTTCTAATGATGCGAAACGTCTCAGAGATGTTTATTTATTTTTTAGCTTGGTTAAGTTGGTGAGGATATTGACTCATGATGATGTTGTCTCTGTCCACACTCCCAATGTAACATCGGTGGGGATATTGACTCATGATGATGTTGTTTCTGTCCACACTCCCAATGTAACATCGGTGAGGATATTGACTCATGATGATGTTGTCTCTGTCCACACTCCCAATGTAACATCGGTGAGGATATTGACTCATGATGATGTTGTCTCTGTCCACACTCCCAATGTAACATCGGTGAGGATATTGACTCATGATGATGTTGTCTCTGTCCACACTCCCAATGTAACATCGG
>JACXGJ010014989.1:0-14086 GCA_016801105.1 Esox niger
CTCGCGCGCTCTCTCGTTGTCCCCAGCTCGCGCGCTCTCTCGTTGTCCCCAGCTCGCGCGCTCTCTCGTTGTCCCCAGCTCGCGCGCTCTCTCGTTGTCCCCAGCTCGCGCGCTCTCTCGTTGTCCCCAGCTCGCGCGCTCTCTCGTTGTCCCCAGCTCGCGCGCTCTCTCGTTGTCCCCAGCTCGCGCGCTCTCTCGTCCCCAGCTCTTGCCTGTTTTCTAGCTTGCTCTTGTCTCTTAACACTGTGTCTGCTAGTCTAAAGTGTAAGGATATTGTGCACTTAACGTCACATGGACACTATTGCACCGCTACCATCAGTGGAGTCACATAAGAGGATTCGTCTTTGCTTGTCTGAGCTGCAGCTGATTTCACCATGTGACTTACTCTTTTTGTTTTCCCATCAGGAGGACAGAGGCAGGTCAGGTTCATCTGTCAGTAGTGTCATCTGTTGGTTTTGTTTTTACACAGACTGTTTCTTCAAATCGTAACTAGGTAGACAGGTCAGTTCTGTGCTCAGATCTTTGAACGCATTACCTCTAGGCCTTCCTTGATGAGGACATTGTTTTGGACTCAATGCTCCCTCCTCACTTACGGGAAAACCCAGGAAGAAGCCATAGATGCCCTGCTACTGGTCTGGCCCTGGCTTCAACTGTTCTTTCTGTGTGCCACCCACTGCCCTCTTTGTGTAAGACATCCTGGATTAAAGAAGATTAGGTTAAATCCCGCCGGTCGTGGTGCTTCGTTTTCCTCAGTGCAGCTCTACCGACCAGGCTCTTAGGGACCCTTATGTTTATTAAGAGCATATTTCGTTTTTATGCTCTGGATTATTCATAGTGTTGGAATAATCTAATCATGTAGATCACTATGATGAGATGCAGAGAGGACTGTCAGTCATTGACTTGGGCTCCAGTCTAGTGGCATTGGTGACACTATATTTAACCCAGTATGGCTGCATCAGTCCATCATGGGTTGTCATTTAGTGTTTTTAAAGCTGAAATTAGCAGCAAAAGCTAATACTAATATCCACTACACCTAATATTTTAACCTCTTTCATTTGTGCAGATGAACAGTGTTTATGAATATGAGAGAAAGTAGGCTTGGGAAACTTAACACAACACAGATGTACTGACTAACTCTGACCAGAGGTGTATAGATGGGACGTGTTGCCTGATGCTGATGGGCCCCACACATCCTGTCCATGCCTTCTGCTAGGAGTTGCCCATGTGACTGTCATATGCTTGAGGGATAGGACCAATGACCTTATGCTGGAACATCCCATACAAGGGTCATTTAGGCCTTTCTGGAACATCCCATACAAGGGTCATTTAGGCCTTTCTTAGTGGAGGGTTTTTGGCTGGGTTTGACCATTGGCTGCCTCCCTTGTATTCGGTATAAGTACTGTGGAACTTCTTGTATTCTTTGGAGAGAGAGAGAGAGAGAGAGAGAGAGAGAGAGAGAGAGAGAGAGAGTGGGAACTATGTACTGTTTACATCAACGTCTCATGCTGAATAAAGATGGCTCTCCCTTGACATTCTGGCTGCATAACTTTTGTTCTTGGACATCACATGGAACAGGAAAACAACAAATACATGTGAGGGAGCTCTTTAGCTGCTTAAACTTGGATGCAGTATTGATGCAGTTACTGAACCAATACGAGCCCCCTCAGGTCGAAATTATAAAGCAGTTTGAAATCACCTATGGTCCTATAGGCTCCAGCGCTGTGAGCACATTGTTGATGTCATTGGTGTGTGTGTGTGTGTGTGTGTGTGTGTGTGTGTGTGTGTGTGTGTGTGTGTGTGTGTGAAATAGTACAGCCACTACAGTTAATGTCACAAAATCTTTGAAAGCATCACTGGTAAATTTTTCTTTTGCAACAAATCCCAACTTGTCTATACACCTAATTGAGGATTTCTATATCCCCAAAACGGCACGGTTTCTCTAATGCAACCACTGTAATACAACCTTACATTCTAACCTGTCAAACAGGTCTTACGCAGCCAAATTGTCTAGTGTGTGTGTTTCCAAATACGTGAGTTAAACGAGCTCCTGTTGGGTGCTGATAGGGTTAAGCTGTTTAACTAGATTTATGAAGTGCTTTTTATTTAGATTCATCAAGGATCAATTTGTGGCCTGCTTTTCATTACATAAATACAATACCTACTAGTATAAACGTTTCATTATTTTCAGTTGTTACTTTAAATGTTCAAATAATGTTGCATCTGTAGGCCATCCTACTACCCAATAAGGCTTGGATGCAATCACCATGGCTGCTGAGAATTTTGGTCTCTCCATATCTCAAAGCCATGGCAAGTATCTCAAAGTCTCTTACAGCTGAGCTCTCGTATTACAACAATAAAAATAAATACACAATTGAGAGTAAAAATATAAATTTGAAGAAATGTTTTTTTAGGCACAAAACATTTGAAATATTGTTGGATAATAGTTGCTTTTAAACTGACTATATTCATGACAGGCTAAATATTATACATAGAAGAGCTGAAAATGTCTAAACTGTGGTAACAAGATGGCTCTGATTTTCCAGCAATTTGGTTTTGAAAGGTTATAGACTACAGTCAGAACACATTTCCCCCGGAGCTGTTTTTTTCTTTGTGTATGTGTATCAAAATTTTACCCAATAAGATCACACACATTGACTTTTATAGTCTAGTGTACGTGCACCACTTATGTTGATAATGTTTATGTTGCCTTTTTTTCTTATTTGTTTACTTAAGTTTGAGCAAGAGTTCAATTATTGTTGTTACAATGAAGAATGTAAACAAGTTAAATAAAATAAATAATTTATATAGTGCCCTCTGACCCACAGTCCTATTTCCTGCTTTCTAGAGCAGAGTGGATGTATTCAATGTCAGAATGATTGGAGAATACAGATTTCCTAGAGATTCTAGCTTTTGAAATGGAAGACTATTGCAGGGTTTGGTGCCTCTGGTATACTGAGTACTTCAGAATCTTAGTCTGATTACTACATTGGTATGGCGAGTTTTAGAGTATTTCCATGGCTCAGTGCAGCCAAACAATGAAAAACGCAGTTCCGATTTTCAGAATGTAACAGGTTGTTAATATCATATCAGGGAAATTTCATGAAGATAAAAAGCAATCAGGAGTGTACCTATACATTTAAGCTGTTTAAAAAGAAATATTACCAATGATTCTGTTGGAGTGTTGGGCTGAATAAGACAGTTTCACACTGTCCTCTCTGCCTGAGTTTGGGTACCAGTCTCTCTAACTGACACTCCCTGTACCATGTGCCAGAGAGTATGGCCTTTCTTGTCTTTAAATATGAACATTTTATTGTTGTTTAGCTCAAGATGGATTTTATCCTGATCTGTTAACTCCCACACCTACTCTCCAATCACAGTGATTATGCGATATCAAGACAAACTGCTTCCAGAACTCTTTTTTTATTTTTATTTTTTAAATTTTTTAAAGCGCTTTGAGTTTTCGAATCCATCATTAGTAATTAAGAGGATTAACTTAAATTGTTTAAGCTACCCGTGAGCCAAAAATCTGATCTTTTGTTAAAGGTTATCTGAAAACAGAGGCCACTGTTGGCTAAGCCAGGCTGAGGCTGCCTCTTGCAGGATTGCTTATTGTAAAGGTCTGGGTTTTAGCCTGTAACATCCAGTTTTCATGCCCTGCACCAGAGGTTTGTTATTTTTTAGGCTAACTGGATTTTAGGTTAACCATGTTATACTAACAGTTGCCCGGTTTGAGTAGATTTGCCCCAGTTGTGGCCTGAGGCCTCATGTTGTACCCTGTGCTAATAATTCTCTTCTCCCCAGGATGGCTTGGACGCATTGGTGTATGACCTTGACTTTCCAGCCTTGAGGAAAAACAAAAGCATCGACAACTTTTTGAATAGATGTAAGTAGCAATCCCATAAAAGGCTTCTCTTTTTCCATTTGTTCTCGCTCCTTTGTGCAGAATCTGTGTCTTCTGTAGAAACACACACAGCCATGTTATACTAGTCTCAGCCAGGAGAGAGTGGAGGCGTTTTTTGGGTCACTGCCTCGCCTCTGTCCAGGCCCGGTCACAATTGTCTACAGCTCAGCCAACTCATTGTCTCCAACAAAGAGGCTTTCATTAATGGCCGAGGACCCACATGGTGTCTATGATGACATGACAGGTTCCCCTCTTCACCACTAAACCCGCTTAGACTGAGAGACCACCATGTCTTTTTGACTTTTGAACATATGGAGGCAATGTTTTTTTAGCATAAGGGGCAATATGCGTACTACCGTGCTGGGCACACGCTAATTGGTGCATAGAATGTTCAAAGTGAGTTAAAATCTGAATCAAAGATTGCGAAACATAGCACATAGGAGTTCTCAGTAGCAGACCTTTTCTGTGCACGTATCGTAACGATGAAAGCTTCTGAAATATTCCATGATTGTTGACGCAGTGTGACACAATAACATAAAAATGTAACATTTCTTAAACAATTGAGGACAGTGCTACAAAAGTGAGAGGAAGTTAAATCTGGCACAAAAAGTAGCCTGACTGCTATATTTTATCTTTATACCTTAACTAAGTGTATCTACAGTCTTTTTTGCATGGTAAACAACCTACAATATCAAATGTACTGCTTTAGATTCCAGGCTAACTTGCAAAGAATTTAAAGATGTCTAGTTAGCTACCATTTTCCACAAATAATTCCGTTCCACTGATGACCAGCTGGCTAGCCTCTTCATCTCTAATTGTATTTGCTGGAAGTATAAAATAAGCCCCAGCAAATGGCACTAGTTGTGAAAAGAAAGTACTCGAGAAAACATTTAGGGAATGAACTTGAAGCAGGGGTCCTTTTGAGTGTCTCGCAATTTCACTTCTATGCTACACTAATTGTAATATTCATATTTAGACCCAATGAAATTGTATGGGCTTTCAAGAAAAAAAACAATGTATGCAATGTGGAGTTCTGTCTGCAGATTTGGTGTGACCTTGGGTTTATATGAATTGGGTTTCTATGTTTTTATATGGCTATTATGTCACAACATCTAACCTGGACCCTGACTTCAGAAATTCTTCATCCTATTAGAACCTGTCAATAGGAGCTACTCTATTGCCTTGGGGCTTCAGCTGTCACAGGCTATTTGTTCAATAAGTCTTGAGTGTACGAGTCATGTTAAACAGCCAAGTGTTAGAAAGGCTTTGATGGACAGTCATGCCTTGGCCACCAGCCCCTAAGGGTTTGACGAGCACTCCTTACAGCTCGACTGTGTGCAAATGATTCCTCTGACATCTAGTCTAATTCAGACCTCTATCACGCAACTAAAGGTCTAATCAGTCACATAGCACAGTACAAACACACGATACTCTACCCCCGCCTTTTAGGCAGACTACGTAGGCATTGACGTGCAACAATGCACCCGTTTTGCTTGGGCTCATCCACACCAAGCGAGATCACGGCTTAAAGCTGAAAAAGCCACCATTTACCAAATATGACACACTGTGACTGTGATTCATCTGTTATTCGCTTTCAAGCACTCGTCTGGGTTCAATTTGTGAAGACTTGCTGTGTCACTGCTTCAGCCACGTTCTCTGTTAGCTTTTGACAATGCCTGTGAATGTTGATCTAATGATTAAGTACAATTATAGTTTTGCATTGCTTGCACTCCAGACTTCACCGATCTCGGGAGCTTGTTTGCATGTTTGTCCTAAATCCTGTGAATTAAATCGGCTAAAATGCTTTTAAACATGTATTTTAATACCTTTATTTTGTTTAATATAATTTCTCTTGGAGGTTTCTATACTACTTCCTGGAACCCTGAAACTGTAACTGTTGGAATGAACTCTGCCTTCAAAACAAATTGTCCTAGCCTGTGGCTTTATTTTTAGATTGATAGAACTCCCCACAGCCCCCTTTTTCCATGCATTCTTGAGCCCGTTGTGACCCATACCCCTATAAAATGATCCCTCTTGGTCAGCAATGACCAAATTTGGCTGCATGCTACCTTACCAGGGGTCAGGGAAGCCAGTGTTGAGACAGGCCAGCTAGAGAGGCTTTCTGTACAGATAGGGATGCACTGTGGAGCTGTCACAGAGGTATCCTTCATAGTTTTATTTGCCAGATTAAAAAATATATATATTTTTGTTTGATTATTAAAAATGTCTTGATCTGTTTTATACTTTATAAAATGCTTTTTTATTTTTGGGGGGTTGGGTGTGCCCAGTTTGGTACTTCTCCATTATGCATCCATTATTGATCATGTTAATAACATATTTCAGTTGTATATTATTATTGTTGTTGGTCAACATCTCACAATCTGGAAGAAATACTTGCAATAGTTTTTTTCATTAGTTTAAGTTGTTAGTGCAGAACAAACTTTGCTGACTGATACCTTGGTTCGGTATAAATCACCAAGTACTAAGCCTGTTGAGTCATTGCCTATATATTTATGTCAGTGGTGAAGAGAGAACTGGCCTGTATTTCCTACCTTGTACCAAAACTCTGTGGCTAGTTCTAAAATGTTGAAATATCTGAATTCCTCCATTGTTATGCACTTCTGTCACTCGATTAGAATATAATTCCTGATCGACCTTTATCCAATCACATTAGCACAGTTGCTAACATTATAGGTTATAGGTATAACATTATAGGTTATAGGCACACGTGCACAGTAGCATTCCTGCATTGGATTTTCTGAAAATTCTAATCACAAATGTGTATTAATCCTGTGTATATAACACACTGGGAATTTTCCCAGTTTAATAATTTTATCTAGATTCCTGATGAGTGACCCTCAGAGGTTTCTGCTTTTGTACAGCCTGGATGGCATACACGGACCGAAAAATGGAGAAGCCTTATTGACTGTTTTTTGTCTGAATCTTCATAGCAGGGGGTGCCACATTGGGCCTAAATCAGAGTTCTGTTACTTAGCCCTACCCTGTAGTCATACTTAGACAAGCTGTCACTGTTTCTCCTTGATCTAACTGATTTCCTCTTAATGTCATCTCTCAGATAAGGACACCATCAGTAAGATCCGAGACCTACGGATGAAAGCAGAGGACTATGAGGTGGTCAAAGTTATTGGGAGGGGGGCGTTTGGAGAAGTGCAGTTGGTGAGGATCAACAATATTGTCTTGTTAATATTGTCCTGTTAACTTGTCCTATGTGAATCAGGTCAGCTGTTATGTCTGCTTGCCATGTTCTTCATGTGGTACTGACATGCAGAAGTATCCCACTAATATGGCTTTCACATCTATGGTAGCCCCAGTATACATCCTAACTATACTCTTCTGTCTGTCTCAGGTGAGACACAAAGCTACAAGGAAGGTGTACGCTATGAAGCTGCTAAGCAAGTTTGAAATGATCAAGAGGTCGGACTCCGCTTTCTTCTGGGAGGAAAGGGACATTATGGCCTTTGCGAATAGCGCCTGGGTGGTACAGGTATTGATATTTATGTAAAATAAAATTTCTATATACTAGAATACCCATAGGCAGAAACTAGTTGGGGAGATCTGTTTGGAGTGGGTGCAAATAATGAAAGAAAATTGATTATAATGTTTGGCCACTGGTTGTAAACTTGTTGAAACCCTGTCATCAAAACCACTCGATTTCATGGCTATCTCACGTACGGTATGATAGTGATTCTGCTTATAGATTCTGCACATACAAAAAACATAGTCCACAGCCAGCCCAAAGTGGGAGGTTACCAACATAATTATCAAGATTACTTGGGTGAATCTGTTATATTTCCTCGATTCCTTGAATCGTCTCATCCTTTTCAAAACACACCTGATAAAAATACTGTTACACAAAGTATTGAAGTTAACATATCAGTACTCATCAGCAATTCCATCCAACTGATTTCGATTGTTTGACTGCCTGCTGTTACCTTTTGACAAACGCACGGATGGAATATAAGCTGGTTAAGGATTTTGGGTCCACTGAGGAACAGATTTTTGGAACCGTTTGACAGCTTGCTGAAGACATTCTAACTTCCCAGCAACAGTCCATAATTCATCATGCTTCAGAAACTGTTTTGCCAGCGTCATTGTAACGAATGTGGGACAGCTCAGCTGACTGCATAGCAGCTGACCAGATAGTTCACTTGTGTCAGAACGGGCAGTTGCTGATTCATTTAAACTAGTTTGTGCTAAAATAACGTTACTACAGTTGCTAGCTTATTGAAGGAACATTGCATTTAGTGGTTCACTAGCTTTGGTGAGCTTATATTGTTTTTGAGGCGGTTGCCTTTGGCAGGGCTGGATGTTATGGCTAAGAAATTGCATCACAATATATCCCTTTTTATTTTTACTTGAATAATGAAAATAGAAGTTTTTGCACACATGCACATTAGGAGGGGCTTTCAACGGGGTCATTAGACGGTTAGCGTTTGAGGTTCACTCGAGAACCCGCGTATCAAGTTCTGTTATGTTTTCTTTTTGAGTTTCCTCCTAAGACAACTTGGTTCAGTGTGGGTCCTTGGACACAAAGTGTTGAGAACCACTGCGATTTATTGAATGCCTAGTCTCTTCCTCGCTTTGCCTGATAGGAACATTCTGCTAAGAAGCATGTGAGTGGGATTCAGGACACCAGCAGAATCCTCATGCCGATTCAAACATGTAGTTGAGTTCCTTTCCATTTAGTCACTAACCTAAACCTTTGCCCTGCCTCTCCTCACAGCTGTTTTATGCCTTCCAAGATGATCGCTACCTCTACATGGTGATGGAGTACATGCCGGGCGGAGATCTGGTCAACTTGATGAGCAACTATGACGTACCTGAGAAGTGGGCCCGCTTTTACACTGCTGAGGTGGTGCTTGCTCTGGATGGAATCCATGCCATGGGTTTCATACACCGGTACTACTTTTAATGCTACATTTCCTGGATTTCTCAGGTGCTTTGTTTCCATTGGAAAGCTTGCTCTGGGATGTCGCAAATTTATTCACTTCAGTAGTTGTGGTTCTTGATGCAGTTTTATCTTCACTGGGATTTCAGTTACCGGTTAGGTGAACTGCTATTATTGTGAGAATGTTTTGCTTGTGTGATATAATGTCTTAAGTTTTATAGGTGCTAGTTTGTTATATGAATGTATCTTTTCAGGGACGTGAAGCCTGATAACATGTTGCTAGACAAAGCAGGCCACTTGAAGTTGGCAGACTTTGGGACCTGTATGAAAATGAACAAGGTAGCTATCACCCTACTGCTCCAACACACCATGACTAATAATGATTAGGGAGTAAATGATCATCCTGTAGAGTTGACTTAAAATGGTTGCGCTTTTTGCTGCAATAAATGTTTTTCTGTAGTATTGTGGCTTTAACAAAATGTTATTCTTCCACAGTTATTTTAATTGAACAGAAGTACCATCTTAATAGAGTTCTCAGAAAACTGCCCCTAACTGGTTCCAATTGTCTTGAAAGTTGAAAGAATACTCCACACAAACTGAGATGACGTTAGCGGGACAAAAAAATAGCCGCTACATAATTCGCTGCATCACATAGCAGCAGCTGAAGCAGGCACCAGGCCCACCAGGGTCTGCTGTCCCTGTACTTGTTTTTTGAACTGTGAAATGTTTTAGAGCGCGTAAGTATTTGTGATGCACAGCAATGTGTCTTAATACAACAGTTTACTGTGATGCTTTGTTTCAGGATGGCATGGTACGATGTGACACAGCTGTGGGAACGCCAGACTATATTTCGCCAGAGGTACTAAAATCCCAGGGAGGAGATGGATATTACGGCCGCGAGTGTGACTGGTGGTCTGTGGGAGTCTTCCTCTATGAGATGCTTGTTGGTTAGTAGCAATACGAGACTGTTTCCCATCCAAGTGAAACTGATCATTATATACCAACAATGTATGTCGTCTGAAACATAACTGGAACAATTGGATCTGGAACTAAATTGGACCAAATTATTTCAGTTTCATAATACATACGTTTGTAAAAACTAAAACTTTTTAGAACTGAATATTTCTTTAAGGTTAGGTGTAAGGAAACCACAATTGAGGACCATTTGAAATGTGTTGGTTGTATATACACTAGCTAACGCTTGGCTTTCTGTGCCTGTAGGGGACACACCATTTTATGCTGACTCGTTGGTTGGGACGTATAGTAAGATCATGAACCACAAGAATGCCCTGACCTTCCCCGATGACAGTGACATCTCCAAGGATGCCAAGAACCTTATCTGTGCCTTCCTGACTGACAGGTTAGCAGGATGATGGTGTTTTGGATACTCTCGAAAAAGAAATGTATTGGTTTTAAAGGGGAAATTTGTCAGATTTTTATTGTATTACTCGCATTAAAATAAGCAAAAATGATCTGAAGTTATTTCTAATAATCTTTTTCTACTAAATTTGAGTTGCTGACATTCCTCATTTAAACTTTCTCCCGGTCTGTTTATCAGTGTGCATTGACGTGTGATATCCTTATACTCGCTTTAGACACTCGCAATACTATTCCTTCCACCTTAAACCACCCTGGGCTTGCAAGTACTTTACCAGTCTCCAATTAGTAAGGGAAGATGAGGAGCAGGCAAGTTGTTATATTTTAGAGGTAGGGCTCTACGCAGTGTCCCTTTAAAGGAATACTGCCAGATTTTGGCATGTTATTTGTCTATTTGCCTATTTAGCTCTACTCATTCATTTTTACACTTCAAAATGTATTGTTATTGGTTTGGAATCTTTGGCATTTGTCAACACAAGGACCAAAGAGGTGTCAATGAAGCCCTTATGAGGTTAAACCTAAAAATCTTAAACCTGAAAATGGAGGACCCCCTATGGTGAACAGTCAAAAAGTAGGACCCCCTATGGTGAACAGTCAAAAAGGAGGACCCCCTATGGTGAACAATCAAAAAGGAGGACCCCTATGGTGAACAATCCAAAAGGAGGACCCCCTATGGTGAACAATCCAAAAGGAGGACCCCCTATGGTGAACAATCCAAAAGGAGGACCCCCTATGGTGAACAGTAAAAAAGGAGGCCCCCCTATGGTGAACAGTAAAAAAGGAGGACCCCTATGGTGAACAGTCAGAAATGAGGGCCCCTATGGTGAACAGTCAGAAAGGAGGACCCCTATGGTGAACAGTCAGAAAATGCTCAAAGTAATGAAAAAAGTAACATTGAAATGGCATCAAGCATGTGAACAAAATGTAAATACCCCAGAAACAGAGTATCGATTTTAGATCCTGGCTGCCACTGGAACTGGCTTGCATGTATTTACTGATGCGTTTGCTGGCCTCATTGGACGGTGGTTCATTAGAAGGCAAAATCTTGAACCCGAAAATGCTGCATTAGCATGCCTTTCATTTACCAAAAATAAGACTAACGCAACCAGAAGATGTTTACTACCTCTGTTTGACAAGGCCCTTTCCATAAGGAGGGTGTCCATGAGTAAGCCTGAGTCTGTGAAAGTAGGCTAATTGACCACCTTGCAACATCCCATTCATCTTTTATCACTGATTTCCCACATGGGTCATTGATTTTTATTTGATGTTTAATCATTTGGCTGACACTTATCCTCAGTGACTTATGGGTAATGCATACATTTTAACAAGATGTTTGAAGCCCACGACTCCGTTTTGTTAAATACCCTCTGTTAATTATTGGCAAGTCTGTGCAAGTCACAAGAACACAGATGGTGTTGAGTGTTTACAGAGTAACTGGAGTTGTAGCTGTAGTTACTTTAGGTACTCTTTCAGGAGGTAGGTTTTTATTTTGGCCGAGATTCTGCTATCCTAACATCAGGGGGAAGTTGCTTCCACCATTGGGGTGCATGGAGAGAAGCAGGTTGGTTCCTTCCCGTAGAGGGATGGCAGAAAGCCAGGAAGTGATTTCCTTAAAGTAAATGTATTCTGATCTTGTTGATATGATTAGACTTAATTATACCTTATAACACTGTGATATTTTAGAGACCTATCTCCTCAAAATGTTTTCACTGGGTTTTCTGTTAATTTGCAGTGCCATAAACTGAGTAATAATGCTTATTGTCCCTGGTTTGGGATTCGCTAAACTGGATGTTGTTCTATGTGTACTTTTGTTTCATTTGTCACCAGGGAGGTACGACTGGGTCGCAATGGGGTGGATGAGATCAAGAGACACGCTTTCTTTAAGAATGACCAGTGGACATGGGAGAACATCCGAGAGAGTGAGTTGGTTTCAGGTTTTGTTTCCTCCTTGTTTGTGACACCCGCCACCCTTCATTATGTACGTTTCTATTGTTCTGTTACATATGTGCTATAATACAAGTTTGCTAATTGACCTACTTCAGAAAATCCCATGGAATTTAAGCGTAATAACCATTCATACACATCTCAGCCCTGATTGAAATGATGGCCCTGGTGTTAACCTTGATGGTTGATTGAAGCCCTGGACTGTAAAGCCAAAAGCGGTCAGCAGCTCTAAGCAATACCACTTTTTACCAAGCCTAAAACTCTCTTGATTTATTTGACCTGTCTGTATTAAAGATGACCAAATGAACATTCATGATGTTTACTGGCAATTTTTATTAAGTATCATTCAAGAGTCTAAAGAGCTGAAACTCGGTCATAACAATCTGCTGTAAACATGTCCAGTAGGTGTTCACTTCTCCACTTAAACTTCATATAGAATTTCCACAAACGCCGTACTCTACCCAAGAGTGTTCATGCAGTGAATTTGGGGTGTTTTATTTACGATTAAAGAATCTTACATCTTAGTGAAAAAGTCGTATGATATACAATTCAGTCATGTGCATAACTTATGACAATCATAGCCTATGTCAACAAAAGTAGTATTGATGGAATTGGTATTGATGGAATTGGTATTGACAATGACAAAGTGGTATCGGTCCATCCCTATACACAGTTGAAATATATAAATAGATAAAACTGGTAGCTTATTTGTTGAGCTTATTTTTCAAACTGTTTACTTTTGCTGATCTGGAGCCGTGTCTTAGGGTTGTGCCCTCCAGCAGATTATAGGCGATGGGCTAAATGTAAATCCATTGGCTCTAGCAGCTCTTTTGACTGGGATCATGTTAAATAGTCTGAAGGGCTGCATCCAGCGCTTTGGCTTGGCAACACTGCCCCCGATCTAACTCTGCATGGCACAAATAGCCGTTGTCGTAGCTGCTTCTCTACATGCTTACCGTACTGACTGGCTGGATGCCCGTCTACTGTACCTGATAGCGAATCGGATACCATTTATGATGTCTGAAAGAGACCGTTATCTCTCAGAATTACCGTACCTACTGTATCAAATGTCAGACAAATTGCTGGTTGTAGTTCATACATTTCATATCCTGAGATATAAAGTAATCTTGTCTGCATTGACATAGGCTAGATTGACAAAATACTGTCTACCATAATGGGAGAGATGAGATATGGGGTGATGTCGAGTGTACTGCTGTCACTTCTGTGTCATTACACTCAAATCGATATTTTTCCAAAGCCCAACTTTAGAAGTACAACATGTGCCTTAGTGTTTAAGACTGGCATTTCCTCAACAACATCACATCTTGTTCCAGTGCCATAGAAAGCCATAGAAAACTAGTAGAATAGGTGTCCCTCTGCAGTGAGTCATTCTCTCTTCCACCTGTTCCATTTTCCCAGCGGCGGCCCCAGTGGTGCCTGAGCTGAGCAGCGACATTGACACCAGTAATTTTGACGACATTGAGGAAGACCGGGGAGATGAGGAGACCTTCCCCATACCAAAGGCCTTTGTGGGCAACCAGCTTCCTTTTGTGGGCTTCACCTATTACAGCAGTCATCAGTAAGTATCACTCTGCGTCTTCAGGTTATTTTCCTGGCAATTGCCAGTTATTCCAGCAGCTTCTGTAAAATGTAGTATAAGTAATACTTCATTAGACAGGATCGCACTGAATTATAGAGTGGTTTTTGTTTTGCTGCATTGAAACATACGGTATTCTGCTGGGTTGAAACTACAGTTTGCCGCTGGGTTGAAACCTACGGTATGCCGCTGGGTTGAAACCTACGGTATGCCGCTGGGTTGAAACCTACGGTATGCCGCTGGGTTGAAACCTACGGTATGCCGCTGGGTTGAAACCTACGGTATGCCGCTGGGTTGAAACCTACGGTATGCCGCTGGGTTGAAACCTACGGTATGCCGCTGGGTTGAAACCTACGGT
>JACXGJ010014990.1:0-13987 GCA_016801105.1 Esox niger
GAATCAGATGGTTTGTGGGACTAGAGAGCTTCATAGAATCAGATGGTTTGTGGGACTAGAGAGCTTCATAGAATCAGATGGTTTGTGGGACTAGAGAGCTTCATAGAATCAGATGGTTTGTGGGACTAGAGAGCTTCATAGAATCAGATGGTTTGTGGGACTAGAGAGCTTCATAGAATCAGATGGTTTGTGGGACTAGCGAGTTTCATAGAATCAGATGGTTTGTGGGACTAGAGAGCTTCATAGAATCTTTTTATTTAGTTTTTGTCTTGGATCAGAACCACAGTATGTGTCCATTCAATGTAGAGATTTGTCTCTGGCTTCACCTAATAGGAAACAAGCCTTAAAGTCTCATGATGTTAATAACTCCTACCTGGGCGTATTGGTTGAACATGCGCACAACCTGGTCCGTGAGGTTGAAGATGTTCCTCCAGTCAAACTTGGGCATGGTCTCATCCCGGTCCTCCTCTGGCCCGTTGTACAGGAAATTGAGGATGTCTTTGGATGAGAACTCAGTGTCCTCCAGGCTCTTATCTATTAGGTCCGTCACGGTGGGGTTTCTGATGGTGTCCTGCAGAAGGAGAAACACAGAGGGAGGGGATGGACCAAGGTGGTGGATTAGAGACTGGCAGAGAGGGAGATCAATTTGTCTATTTAGATTTAATTGCAGGGTTCCACTTCTCTACGAATTGCCCCACCCACATTGGAGTGTGTGAAGTGTGACTGCGTGTGTAGCTTGACAGTGTGTGTAGTGTAACTGTGTGCATAGTTTGACAGTGTGCATAGTGTGAGTGTGTGTGTGTATTTTGACAGTGCATAGTGTGACTATGTGTGAAGTTTGACAATGTGTGTAGTGTGTGAGTTTTAGGTCTATCTATACTCATGGGGACCAAATGTCCTTTTGCCGGTACCCATGAGACAAAAGTAAATTTCTGGCTCAGGGATTAGGTTTAGGGTTTCTTTAAGGTCCAGGCATTGCTGGTTAAGTTTAGGGTTAAGGTCAGGCATTACACCTAGGTAAAGTTTAGGCATAAATGTTACTTTATTGAGGTTATGGTTAGGGTTAGATTAGGGTAAGGTTAGGGTAAGGGTTAAGGTTAGGTTTTGGGTTAAGATTAGGGCAAGGGAGCATGCAATTTCTATTTTCTGGTCCCCATGAGGTTAGCTGTACAAACTCGTGTGTGTGTGTGTGTGTGTGTGTGTGTGATACCCTGATCATGTTCATCTGGATGCCGTCGTTGAAGAACCTCCAGAGCTGGGGACCCACCTCCTCCCAGGCTTTGGCCATGGTCAGCAATCTTTCCAGTTCCTCGAAGGTAGTGTTTGCCTGTAGCACACACACACACACACACACACACACACACACACAGAATTATGTCCCTCTCACACCAGACATATGCATCACTGACCAGGTCCTGAGTATGGAGACAAACAGGCCACATCATCGTCCCTTAAAACCATCACAACACAAAGACTGAAAACACAAGTGAGACCGCGGTCTCGGTTTGAAACCTACATAAGGGATGCATACTGTACATCTCTGTATCAGCGCACTGGAATTCTCACTGGACCCCCAAAATCCCCTCTGCTTTCTGTCAAGCTCTGTCAATAAGACGTCACAAACAGTGTCTGGGAGAAGTCGGTACCCATCCGCCCATCCGCCCTGCTTCCCTAACCCCCATCTCCATCTCCCACGGAGACACACACAAGCTAAACACGAAGACATGTATGCAGTGTCCACCAGGGAACGGATGGACAGACATGCCTCTATCTGTGAGCAGCAGAACTCCTCCATGAACATCTGTTTTCTGTCAATATTACATCACAACTGACACTATTGTTGAAGTATGCGGGGGTTAACCAGCGATTGAGAGGATAGGTGTGTGTGTGTGTGTGTGTGTGTGTGTGTGAGGAGAGGTTGTCCATTGTCTTACACTCTTCAGTATCTGCCTGACGGCGGGGGAGTCTGGGGCGTAGAGGACTCGTCCCATCACCATGGGTTTGACCGACCTCCACACTATCTTAGTCACTGGGTTGGACTCCAAGGTCTGCATGAGGTCATTGCAGAACGGTGCTGTTGGGGGGGGAGGGCACGGGGGGTGGGGGGGGGAGACACATCCAGTTGGTCTGACACAATGGCAGCACTTGAAGGGGTGTTAACGAGTCACCTCCAAGCACATCTTAATCAGAATCAGGGTCATCAGAAAGAGTTTTATGGTCAAGTAAGTTTCACAACAAACTAGGAATTTGTTCTGGTCCATTGGGGCAAAAGAAATAAAAACAAATACGAATAATGAGCATAAAAACAGTAGACTGAGCATTAATAAATTACTAAAATATATGTAAGGTGCAAGATTTGATTAGGATGAATTGAATTGGGTTGTGGCTTTACAGAGTGGTGGTCTTGTTGTGTACCTAGTTCATGCCTCAAACGAACTGGAGGAATGTATTGATTGTGTATTGTTTTCTATATAAAAAATACTAGTAATCGAGGTTCAATATATTAACATAATGGTCATTGAGGTTCTATATATAAACATACGTGTTGAAGGGGTTAAATAATTCAACATACTGGTTTCAGTTGTTCTTTATACAAACCCACTGGTTGCTGAGGTTCTATTTCTCAACACATCAGTGGTTGAGGTTCTGTTTCTAAACACATCAGTGGTTGAGGTTCTGTTCCTCAACACATCAGTGGTTGAGGTTCTGTTCCTCAACACATCAGTGGTTGAGGTTCTGTTCCTAAACACATCAGTGGTTGAGGTTCTGTTTCTCAATACATCAGTGGTTGAGGTTCTGTTCCAAAACACATCAGTGGTTGAGGTTCTGTTTCTAAACACATCAGTGGTTGAGGTTCTGTTTCTCAACACATCAGTGGTTGAGGTTCTGTTTCTAAACACATCAGTGGTTGAGGTTCTGTTTCTAAACATTGAATGTTGAGGTTATGTTTCTAAACGTATTGGTTGTAGAGGGTCTATTTCTATATAAACTCACTGGTTTTCTTGTCATATACGTAGTCTTGGTTCTTGGATCCATTGACCCCAAGGAACACCTTGTAGTTGTTGTCCTCATACCAGTTGAAGGAGAGGACCCTGGATCCCTCCCCCTCTGGGTAGCCACAGAACAGGGCTGATACGGTGCTCATCAGCTGGCTGAACGAGCTGGGACCACCGGTCTGGAAAAGAGGGTACACTGCCTTCATGAGGTCCTGGCTGCTATTCCTGTCTAGGAGCTGTGGGAATAACAGAGAGGATGGTTAGAACAGGTAAACCACCTTCAGTTGGTCATTTGTATGGTTTCTGTCTAGGGAGAAGAGAGGGAATTAATGAGCTAGATGGGGGGGGGGAAACGGGGGGGAGAGAAACAGAGGGGAGAGAGGAAAAGAAGGAAGAGGGAGAGAGGAAAAGAAGGAAGAGGGAGAGAGGAAATGAAGGTGAGAAGAATGAATATCTTCACGAATGAAGAAAGATGTGGCCAGATCCTCTCTAGGTCTCTTCCCAGGGAGGTCCTGTTTTCCTAGAGAGGTTCTCATAACCTGTGCTTCAACATACTCACTCTTTAGGGTTTCAGGCTGGGACCTGGGTATCGATACAAGCCCTTTGTGACAACCGCTGATGTAGAAATGTCTTTAGAAAATTAACTTGACTTATTGTGGCACCTGAGCTGGGGAGCCCTGGCTCAGAGTAACAACTGGCCTAGAATGAACTGAATGTTTCAACACATCACTTTGTTTCCATGTGTTTAATAACGATCTAGTTACCTCCTTCAATTCATGAGTACGATGTCCTCCCCTCAACCGCAATCTGTTTTTAGTCCATTATTTCAACTTTAATAAATTATCAGTTGGGCAATTCCCGTGATCATTTTGGAATAGATGAGCAATCTGAAAAACGTAGCATGTTCCCTCACCTAACAAACACTCACCAGTAGGAAAGGCTTTGTACACACTTACAGGATGTCGTCCTAAGGGGACACATGGACCCATACACACGCGTATAAGCCCAGACATGATCACACACACGCACGCACGCACGCACGCACACACGCACACACGCACACACGCACACACGCACACACACACACCCACAGCTTCTTGCGCGTACTGTGCATAAAACCAATACAGTCATGAGGGACACCCTTCACAGAACACAATTAACGAATCCCTGATCATCCGTAACCCGGGGTAACTAAGAATAGAAAGAATCCAAACACGATGGGCTGTTGTGTTTCTTTGGTGACCACATCCTGCTGAGGAAGGGTTAAAGTTTAAGGGTCAGGGGTCATTGGTTAGGGTTGCAGCACCTGCCGTAGGTAATAGAAACAGAGGGGGAAGCACTTGGTGTTCCCTTCAGTAGAAACGTCAAGTCTAGCTTGCAAAACTCGCTAAATGAATGAGTAGACTTTCTGACCACAAACACGTGGTCTCTTCATGCTCAGGTTGTGTCACGGGACATTTTGCTTTAAAAGATATTACAGCACCATTACAGTTAACGGAAATGAAAAGTTTCCCGTTGCCGTGCGACGTTAGTTAATTCGAGAAACTAACCGCTTCCTCGTGGCAACTTGGACACGTGAGGAAGTGGTGTTTTTTGCGCATCAAGAAAAAAGAGGAAGAGATAAAGATAGTCTGAGAAGTGCAGATGAGTGAGATAGAGATGACATTAAAAGGTTGGAAGAGTGGTAAGAATTAAAGGGACCGTAAAGGACAGGGAGGACACAGAACAAAGGATAACAGCGAGATGTAAACAGAGATGTAAACACTGACCAGTTGGACCTTCTCTGATACAGCGCTAAGAACACGCCCCCAGTAACGTAGGTCCGGCCCATCTGTGCGGTCATCCAACACCCGGGGCAGCTGGGAAAAAAGGGTTAGAAAGACTTAAAAGGTTTGACAGGGACAATTAAGAGACAAATAAGAAGTTCAAATAACCTTTAATTCAGTTTTTCCTTCACAAGATCAAGAGTAAATGTCCATATTGGTTAATCAAGCTAAACCCCCCAAAATTGGGACTTCAAGTCAAATCCCTCGATATTGGAGATTTAAGTCTCAACCCTCAACATTGGGTCTTTACGTCAAAACCCACTACACCAGGCCTCCAAACCCCCAGGCATGGCAGTGAGCAGAGAGGAACTGCGGAAACAGAGAATGCCAATACAAACAGCAGCATGTTACATCCTTCCTACGACATTCCTCACACTGTCATTTCAACGAGGGAGGGGGTGGAACCTGGTGATATAAAGGGTTAAAGGCACAAGCTGAATGGTAACGTAGTCCAAGTCATGTTTCATACTGGCAACACTATAAGGGACCATTCACTCACTCAATAACAAGAGATTAAACAAGGTTAAACATGATGGCTGACATTCTTCCACAACTCTTTATGTGGCCATGTGTGCTATACACAATTATCCTTCGTCAAATGTCCCACCTACAGATAACCTGTCCTGACACACCTACAGATAACCTGTCCTGATACACCTACAGATAACCTGTCCTGATACACCTACAGATAACCTGTCCTGATACACCTACAGATAACCTGTCCTGACACACCTACAGATAACCTGTCCTGACACATCTACAGATAACCTGTCCTGATACACCTACAGATATCCTGTCCTGACACACCTACAGATAACCTGTCCTGACACACCTACAGAAAACCTGTCCTGGTTATGTGTAATTTGTCCTGCCTCTTTAACAGAGCTGTGCAGTATTGCTGTCAGTGGCTGGCACTATCCACCAGCAATATGACACATGACAGGTGTATTTAAAGAATAACACCCAGGTAGATACAGTATGGCTGGGCTTTGGCTGTAATTCTCTAGCTGACACGTGTGTATATTTATACGGGTAACTTAGGCTAAATGAGCTGATGGGGTGTGGTCCTGTGCATTAACTAATCCTGAGGGGGAGTGACCTAGTGCATTCATTAATCCTGACAGGGTGTGGCCTAGTTTATTAACTTATCCTGATGGGGTGTGGCCCAGTGCATTAACTAATCCTGATGGGGCGTGGCCTAGTGCATTAACTAATCCTGATGGGGTGTGGCCTAGTGCATTAACTAATCCCATCAGGGAAATAGGCCAAGAGGCTATCACTCTATGGTCAAGCCAACCTAACCTGCTTGTCCTGCCCTGGTGGGGACATACACCCTATAGTGAACCCGGCAGTGGAGGGGCAGATGTTCACTATGAGTGTGACATTTTGTCTGTTCTAGGTACGTAAGTAACCCAATTAGAATAGCAGCAAGTCTCCTCAGGGGTTAACTCAGCCACACCAGTTTCAAACTATCAAATTACTGATTTAAAAAAAAATAATTATCAAATGGAAAGTGTCTTAATGATTATAACAATGCTTTTGGTGGTGGAATGACATCTGAGGAAACCGGCTTAATCATTATTATTGATGAAGTTTAACATTTTAGTAGTACTCAAACATAGACTGAAATATAGAACGAGTGTTGATAAACGGTAACATATTGGTGTTGATAAACGGTAACATATTGGTGTTGATAAACGGTAACATATTGGTGTTGATAAACGGTAACATATTGGTGTTGATAAACGGTAACATATTGGTGTTGATAAACGGTACCCGTTCAGTTGCCAACGTCCCTGTGGTGTTGTATTTAGGAGGGAGTGGTGAAAGAGGAGGACAGAGAGGAGTGCAAAAACACAGCAAGCGATCTCATTAGTAGAACACAAACACTGGGTAAGTAGGGTTGGCACAAATACCTGCACTGCATTGTCTAGTTGGCATGATCCTTCTCTGGGATCTTCCTCTGATAAGCTACTGCAGAAGGGACTGTAGGGAAAAGCTATGAGTCGATGCCAGGAACGACTCTTCCAAATGTGTCAATCAGTAGCAAAAACAATAACAGATTGTCCTTAGCGCCCCTGTTTTAGCAGAGACAAAGCTGATTGATACAAGGACTGGCCATCCACGACTTCAAAAGGACTGTTTTGGCGGGTACGGTCTTATTTACATTACGAGAGAGAGAGAGAGACTGGAACTCTAGTTAGGGCTTGTTAGCATTTTCCAAGACGTAGAAGAACACTAGATGATTTGAGTGTGTTGACTTTCAGACATCAATAGCCACCTTCCGAGACCCAAACCTTGCTCGGTACGTCTTGAACATTCGTGTCTCAGTGTAAAATGCTACGGAAATTAACGGGGCGAACCAAGATGAATCCAATCTTTTATTTTCTGTCTCCTAATGTTAGCAAGCCTTGTAAAGTTAGAAGATGTTCACAAGTTTCTGTGCAGTACAACGGCCACAATCCCGTGTGGTACGCCACAAACGCCTCACACTCTCATCCTGCGTTCCCACAAAATTGTCGCCACACACAAAAAGTTTACACAACAAAATGATCTGGCGTCTCCAGACTCCCTTTGATACCTCTCAAAAAATGTAGTATAATGTAAACAAGCCCAAAATTGTTGTCACGAATTTTACACATAGTGCCTCATCAGAAACCTGACTGGTTACAACTTCACATGTAACTGTTACAAGCTGACGAAAGCTTGGGGATGGAGGGGGCTGGCAAAGGAGAAGGAGGAATGGTTGGGGGGCTGATGATGGAGAAGGACGAATGGACTGGGGGGCTGATGATGGAGAAGGAGGAAAGTTGACACAAAAAGACAGAGAAAGAGAGTCTGAAACAGTCAGAGAGACCTATGACAGATACAGAGAGACAAAGTGACCATACCAGTCTGAAGATCTTGAAGAAGTCCACATTGGCATAGAGCATGTCTTCTATCTTCTGCAGGCGTTGCTGGGACAAGGCACACAGAGCGTTGCGGACGCCATATATGGACATCCTGCTGGGGAATATGATAAACCTCTCCAGGAGAGTCAGGCTGCAGGCAATGTCCTTTAGCTGGAGATCTGGAACCCCATGAGCAAACTGCATGAGGAAGAGAAGACCATGGTCACAATCAAACTCCACAAGGAAGACAAGACCATGGTCACAATCAAACATCACAAGAGAGAGTTAAAAAGTAATGTGCACTTTCCTGGTGCAGGAAACAAAATTAATTGTGAAAAGCCAACTTTTGCCATGAAAACCGCCATTTTGAACATTGTGATTTAGAAACAATGTGTGTGTTTTTGGTGGTTCATCGTTTATCTATGATTTTTTATTTCACAGGATTTTGGTTGAAGACGGAAGCTGTCGATTTCAATAAGAAATAACTTTTTTGGAGGGAATGGATAGAATGGACAGGGCTGGAGGGGGCAGGGAATGAGGTGAATGGTGTTAGAGAGATAAGACGTGGAGGTTTATCCAGCCAAGAAGATCCTTTCTACACTGACGCAGCACACCGAGCCATACAGGATTTAGCCAACAGTTTCAATCAAAAAAGACCTTATTATACTACAGGTGTTGTATTATAGTGCTTCATGTATTATAATAAGAATAATGACTTTATTTATTATTTATTTTGTACATTTACACAAAGTGCTTTACACACAATAAAAATAGAAATGGAAATACATTAAAATAATTAGAATAATAATAAATAATTAAATAATATATATATATATAAAATATATATATATATATATATAAATATATATAAAATAATTAAATAAAGATAGTAAAAAATATCATGAAATCACAACGTCAAAATTTAACTACTTTGCAAATAGAACAAAATGTACAAAGTAGACAAAACATGTGTAGAAAACGTATTTGCCATCAGCATCATATTTATCAATTGTACTTTGTGACATGAAAATGATGATAAAGGCATAAGCTATTTCTGCCTTTCCTGGAGGTGTTAGCGTGTTTTCAAGCTTCAGTAACTTACTGATGAAGACAACTTCTTTGTCAACTCCCATTGGCTGATCAGTTGTGGACATAACTAACATAGACCTAAAACAGATGTTCAAAGCAGTATTGTGATAAAAAGTGGAATCCTGCTTGGACCCGGAGTATTGCTGCTCGTGCCAACACAGGGGCTAATGGGGTTTGTAATAACATATTAAATATTAAATAGACATCCCGCCATGGACAAATTCTCGGGCTGGCCGGATCTCTCCTGGGGCCAAACCCAGGCTGCTGGCACATCTCTTTTTGCTTGCATTTAGACAGCAAACGTTAGCTGGAAGCTTAAATATCTTTTAAAAGGGAAATTGTTTTGGTTCATACAAATGTTGTTCACCCCTCACACATCCTCACAGAAAGCTGAAGCCAGGAAAATAACAGTAAGCTGAAGCCAGGGAAATAACAGTAAGCTGAAGCCAGGGAAATAACAGTAAGCTGAAGCCAGGAAAATAACAGCAAGCTGAAGCCAGGGAAATAACAGCAAGCTGAAGCCAGTGAAATAACAGTAAGCTGAAGCCAGGGAAATAACAGCAAGCTGAAGCAGGGAAACAACAGTAAGCTGAAGCCAGGGAAATAACAGTAAGCTGAAGCCAGGGAAATAACAGTAAGCTGAAGCCAGGGAAATAACAGTAAGCTGAAGCAGGGAAACAACAGTAAGCTGAAGCCAGGGAAATAACAGCAAACTGAAGCCAGGGAAATAACAGCAAGCTGAAACCAAATAAATAATGTCAAAAGTATAACATTAAATGTACATAGTAGTGCATATTCTTCCAGACCAAAATATTTTGCCCTGCTTATTCGGTCGTAATTCCAACAGGCACATGTTCATTAATAAATGGGCATGGATGTGTCAGCCACCACCATCTGCAGGGGACTTAGGCTTACCAGAGGCTGGACTGAAACGCGCAAAACGGGATGGCCTAAACATGCCCTACGTTAAGAAAGAGCTGGCAGTTAAGGAAAAACATCTTGTGGGCAGATTAGACACATTTTAAAATGTCCCAGATTGATGGCAAGAGGTGTGAAGAAAACAAGAAACTGGCGTGTCAGTTTAGCTGTGAAATGAAGTAGGATGGCATGTATGGCTGTCGGGGCGTTGCTAAGGGGTGTTGTTGTTAGGGTGGTGTTGTCAGGGGGTTGTCGTTATTTCGGCTGTACCTGTTCAGGACGGACTTGGGACTTGATCAGGTGATTGACCACAGACTCAGGTAGGCCAGTGTCCCTGAGCAGAAAGGCAGTCAACATCTCGTCATCCTTGAGGATGCTCTCGATCTTCAGTCCGCGACCTACACGTAAACGCACAACGAAGAAGAACGAGGCTCAGACAGAGTAAGAACGAGAAGGTCAGACGGGTGAACTGGTCTTGAAGGGTTTATTGCCAGTGGTACCTGATATCTTCTCTGGTGTGTGACAGATGGTGTCCATGAAGTTGTTCATGACTCCCATATCATCCCACAGTCGACCCAGCTGCTGAAACTCGGGGTCATCGAACAGAAGCTCATTGGTGTCGGCCCAGAACCGTGCCAGTCTAGAACGCAAAACCGAGCCAGAACCTGTTACACCGTCAAAATAGAAACACTCCAAAAAAATACAAAAACAAGGGATGTAGTGCCTCAGACCTTTGTTGGACTCTTGGAAGGTGTTTGAATGTACTGAAGGGCCCAATGTTAGTGCCATGACGCACAGGGACATTATTGGTTAAAGAGGGTTTCAAGGCATGCTATGAATGGCTAAATATTGATTGGTGATGAAGGCTTATGGAGATGATGATGGAGAGGGATGAGACTGAGAGGGATGAGACTGAGAGGGATGAGACCGAAGGACGCGGATGAGTCACAGAGAGCGAGAAGGATGAGAATGAGATGGTGAAGGAGAGGGGTAGGTCTGAGAGATGGTGGAGCGGGATGAGTCTGCCAGATGAAGGACAGGAGTGAGTCTGAGATGGCGAAGGAGAGGGATGAGGGGGAACGGATGATTGTCTGGGTCGGCTGAGCATGGTTAATGCAGAACCAACCATTTGTGGGTTCGATTCCTGCCGAGACCAAACCCACACAGAAACATATGGGCCCGCCTAAGTAGGTTTGACTGTGTTTGGTAGAAAAAGTCAGAAAGGAAATTAGTGACAAGGAGGAAAGAGGCTAAAGGAGAAGGTGATATCAAAGAAGAGAGGAACAATATGTAAAGAAGGTGTGAGAACGAAGGAGGGAGGGAAAAGGGACTGTTGACGCTGGTCAAGCTTAGTCAAAGCAGTTATAACTGGCTATAAGGGTTTATAATGTCTTCTCACATGCAGTTGTTGTAGTTGGAGACCAGACCGGGGCCTTCAGCCCGGGTGGCGTGCCTGAAGCAGGGATTGTTGGCGTTACAGAAGATTCCCTGGATCCATGGGAGGATACCAGTAGAGGGCATGGCCTTGTTGGGGAAGTGACCTGGACATTCACAGCAGGGTTTTGCTAGTTAGAAAGTGTCCCCCAAAAGGGCTTGAGCACGTATGTCAGACAACCTAAGATCCGGTTTGTAAGGCTTCGCTGTGTGCAGGACACAACAAAACCTTACAATAAAGTCCTTGGTTCAGTGGTCCTGACTGAGAATGACAGTCCCACAGAGACACAACCAGATCATCATTCAATACAGACCATTCCAAGGAGACGGAATAGGAATCCGAACAGACTACTGGTGACTAATTTCTCTATCATGTTTATGAGGACGTTAAAGGCTATTGCAGACAATTTTTCGGTCTTACATTCATGTTGTTTGTAGAGTGGGTTCGCTTTCCTCAGCCACACTAGACCAATGAACAGAACCAACGGCCACAGAATCTCCACCAGGAAGCGAACCTGAACAGAGGGGAACGAGACAGATGTAGAGACCAAGGACAAATATTTGGCTTGGAGATCTACCTGAAAACCATAAGGGTTCAGTCTGGGATCAACATGTTCAAGCTGAGCTAAAAAAAAGCTCCCTGGAACGTAGAGTGTGCTTTGACTAAGAAGACAGACACAGAACTTCAGTCAAATCACATATCTAATCTCATTAACTTAGAAAGAAAGCTGCATCTCAAAACATAGTCTAAGTTTTAAGGTACTATGTTCATGAGAGAATTTAAGTGATTTGACTGAAGTTCTGTGTCTGTCTTCTTAGTCAAAGCACAGAACTTCAGTCAAATCACATATCTAATCTCATTAACCTAAAAAGAAAGCTGCATCTCAAAACATAGTCTAAGTTTTAAGGTACTATGTTCATGAGAGAATTTAAGATGAATCAAACATTTTCTATTTATACCACATCATGTGCATGGAGAACAACTCGGGACTAGAATTTTCTACATACAGGTAAATCATTTTATGGGACATAAAAGGCTTCCATTTCGACAATATAGCGGACGGTCCACATAGTCTGGACGGGGAGCTAACAGGAGGCATGGTCGATGCCGGCCCAACTCTAGAGGACGTTGCTCGGGCTGTACCTTCTGTCTCTTGCGCAGGGTCCAGTTCTTCCACAGGAGCAGGCGGATCTGACTGCCTGTGTTCATGGCTGCGTGTCTCAGCCCCTCAACGGGGCTCCCTCACGATGACAAACCTGGGATCGTACACATTTAGGATGCACACTATTCACTGTAGCAGTAGGTTGAAGAAATGAGTGTGTGTGTGTGTACATGCATGCATGGGCGTTTGTCAGGTCACAAGATCCGATGGACATGGACTGTTTCTCAGCAACAGGCTGTCTGACATGTAAGACAGATACACTCAGTTAACGTAATGTCACATGTACCGAGCACAAGACGGAGCAGGAGAGTCTGACATCAGCAGGTCGATCAGTCAACACCACTCAGCCAGGTGTCGTTCAGAGAGATTGTGCAACGGCTGACTCAAACAGTAATCATGCACTTTACAGTGAAGCTTACAGGAAGATGGATGACAGAAACAACGACAGACATATTCTCCCCTTATGAACGAGGACAAACATGCTTACCCTTTATAACAGACGTACCAAGTGATAAGTTCCCAGTTTGTCAACATCTGTTGAAGTCAATGTCTAGACAACACACTAAGACAGTTAGATCAATGATCATGGACCGCAGAAAAATACTGCCAGCAACCCTAATAAAGTCTTCAGCTCAACGTTATTCTGCTGGGTGCACAGGCGGTCCAGCGTAACTAATGCTTGGGCTTGGTGCTTGCAAGGCCAACAGTCCTGGGTTCGATTCCCGCTGGGGACATGCATACATAAAGTGTGTGGACCAGAGCCCTGTTAAATGGCACAACCCTATGTAATATCTGGAGTCTTATCAGTGCTTGGGCCCCAGACATCAAACAGTAAAGGCCCTGTTACAGAGAAACATGCAGCCCACATCCATATGTTAGCAAGAGGGTGTGTGACAATGTACAGGAGTACGTTAGGTAAATAGTCCCGACAATAACATCCCATCACAGACCAACTGGGTCAGGTGCATCGAACACTGCTTGAACTCATTACACGATGATCAAAACTAATCAGCTAAGAACCAATGAAAATCCTTACCTCTAGTGGGACAATGAAGAAGTCGTACGACATCTACAGAAAGAGTAATAAGGCCGTTATAATCCCCAGACTTAAAATCTATAAAACTCTCTTGCTGTTCATCCAAGTCACTGCTCTTCTCTAGTCTCTGCTGCGACAGTCTCCTTCCAGTTCGACCACACTCCTTAATCCCATTCTGTTAATCCCCTTGTCCTGGCCTTGCTCCCAACCCACAGCCCGGGAGCAGAAAAGACAACAGGCATCCATTTTGTTTCAGACCGGCAACTGAAGACACTAGGCGGCGTTGGGAAACCGGTGGTAGGGCTTTTGAAGAGCTGGTAGGTGTATTATTTGAGTCTCACACCTAGTGGTTGTATTGTTCACATCATGCACACAAAGAAGGGATGACATAAAGAGACGGATTATCACAGATATACCTCAGAAATACAGAAATGCGTTATCACAGTTATACCTGAAATATAGAGACGGATTATCACAGTTATCCCTCAGAAATACAGAAATGTGTTATCACAGTTATACCTGAAATATAGAGACGGATTATCACAGTTATCCCTCAGAAATACAGAAATGTGTTATCACAGTTATACCTGAAATATAGACTGATTATCACAGTTATACCTGAAATATAGAGACT
>JACXGJ010014991.1:0-14084 GCA_016801105.1 Esox niger
GTATTTGATGGAGCTAATCTGTCTGAGCCTGATGTATTTGGAGCTAATCTGTCTGAGCCTGATGTATTTGATGTAGCTAATCCGTTTTAGCCATATTTATTTGATATAGCTAATCTGTCTGAGCCTGTAGTATTTGATGCAGCTAATCCGTCTGAGCCTGTAGTATTTGATGGAGCTGATCCAGCTGAGCCTGTAGTATTTGATGGAGCTAATCTGTCTGAGCCTGATGTATTTGATGGAGCTAAATTCTCTCCTTAATACACCAGTAGTGCAGATGAATGAACTCCTTAGTAAACACAGGGGGATTTAGATTAATTAATTTAACCATTATTCAACCAAGAACCAATGCAACATTTCCCAGCACCCTGGTAAAAGGCATTCATTTGCAAGCTAACAAGAGGCCAAATAGCAGAGGATATTTCATTGTTAATGGATATTTTATTTTAAATTTGTTTTATTTACGTTCTAGCAAAGTGTTTGGAATCATAAGGGATGTACTTAATAGCATACATTTTCTTTCTGGAGTCAATTCAAGGTTGTGGCCTCCGCAACCAAAACTTTGTTAGCATGTCAGTGCTATGTAATACCCACTAAGCACTGACATGCTAGCATCCTGCTTGTGTGATTAATCTGTGAATAGCATTGTTATCTCTCTGTGATAACTCCTCTGTAACAGGGGGTACTGATATCGCATACAAGAAGAGACAATTTTATAGAGATTAGAAAATCAGAGGTGTATTATCGTAAATCAAGAAGTAGACAAATAATTTGTTATTTATAGGGAATTAAATGCATTGGCTGATCGGAGTCCCACGGATCTGAGGCTAGTGATCAGAGCGCTGGACTAGCAACCAAACACACAAACCGATAATGTGATTATCTCTTCAGCAAGACAGTGGAACAATTGCCTTTACCGTGGTATGCTGGCAACAAATGGAACCACCATAATTGGACTGTGTCCAGGCACTGCTATGTGCCAACAAACTGCTGTGTCCTTTTGGTCACAACCCCTACAGGAAAATTCTTCCTTACACCAGTTTTACATTCAGTTATGAACTCAGGCCACCATTGCCTGTTTTGTGACCCCTTCCTCTTTATTCATTGCCTACTATCATAAATGTTTCTATATTTAATGGATGAGTATATTCCCGTGCACTATGAACACGTTTCCAGACATCTCCCATCCATTATTAAAAATCAGACATCCGTCATCCCTAATTAATATCGTTCAACTTGACTGCCCATATCATCGTACTGAGCCCCAACGTCACTCTCCCCTGCTTGTCGAGACTCTTCCAGGAGAGTATTCCTTCAACTAATTACAACGTCCCTCGGGGTACGGTATCAAAGCACATTTCATAATTAAATTAATCACTCTATTGGCAATGTGAGAGAAAGCAGATGTGGTAGAGTCGGCGTGTACACAGTGGGGATGATGATCAGCTCTTCTGGTGTCGTGGAAAAAGGTTAATGGAAACAATCACCCAATATAACTAACAGGCATGTAGTGCATTAATAACATGTGCATGGTTTAAAATGCGCTTAGTCGTGGCAGTCTGAGTATTTTACTGAAACAGCGCCAAATAAAACATTAATTAACTGGAACTTCGAATGGTAAATTTTGTGTTCGGAGTTTTGGTATGTTTTTATCCCACAACTCTTAACTGATCTACAGTAAGGCTCAGTCAGTGGATGCCTCAGTAAGACATTTGAGGTTTTGTCTGAATTAACAACCGTATGTTACTCCCTTGAGTACTGGACAGATGGGAGAATGTGTGAAGTAGGTTGTGAACAGTTAACATGAAGCAATTAGCAATGTGGGACACATTCAGTTACCTATGACAAACACCAGAGCCAAATGCAGTCCCACTCCCAGTATGCTGCTACATGAATAAGTATTGAACTTGGATTCCTCCACAAAAGCAGGGTCAGGGTCAAACATTTCTGCTGTGCGCTCGTTCAAGCACTCTGTTGCACATTTCCTTGAAAATCCACTTGAGGGATGAATAGAGAAAAAAAAACACGCCACCAGAACTGCGGTAAAAAAAGGTACGCCCACCCATTGCCCAGATCCCAGTCACTGCTTCATTGAGAGCACTGAGGATTGTAAGTGAACTGGGCTCACAGAAAAGGAATAACAACTCCACGAGAAAAGGAGATAGAAGAAACAAAGTACCAGCAGGGACATCATTTGCCTATGTTTCAAGCTATCCGCGTTTCTATCTTGATACAAATAAACCAACAAAGAGTGGACATCCTGGTTACCTCCCAGCAGTTGTGTATGCATTGTGGCAGCAGAAAACAACAAATGGACAGAATATTTTTAGCCCTACAGTTACAGCATGACATAATATTTCTAACAGTTCTAACATACATTAAACAATAAAACATTTAATAAGAACCCATCCATGCAAGTGCAGTGAGTAGACCTATTTAGCGTAGCCAACTGCAATCATTTGATCAAGTGTCGATGTTTTGAGATGACATACAAATATTCATATTTTCAGTAAATTGGTTAGTGATGTGGCTAAACAATACGACCCCTATTACCTGCCACCGTCCCCTCGTCTGCCAACTTACTATTGTTTAAGGACTTAATGTTTTCTTTGTGTTACACATGACAGATCATAGTCTTCTCTTAACTGTTTGCTAGAAAGTTTTAGCTGCCTTTCATGCCTTCAGGAGAAGAACAAAAAAGACATTGCACTTAGATATTACATGACTTCTGGTCAGGTCACGCTTGTCGAATTTTACAATTTGCAACATTTTTTCTAAAAGATTACTAAAAATCTCAAAAAAATATATGGAACCTCCATACAGTTCCATACATCTCTATTAAAATGGTTGTGGGGTAGCTGAAATTGTATTTTTTAATAGGGAAACATAAGCATTAGTTATTTTAGCTTGAGTCTTGTATAGCTGCGTATTCGTCCTTGTTGCTGGTTAGGCAGTACGTTGGTCCGTATTCAAGGTATGCAATTCAAGGTCCTGGACATGACCACACAGTACATAAGTGTATGCATCTAGAAATTTGTATGCCTTGAGTTTTCTTTCGTATAGATTCTGAGTTTCCAACAAGGTATGCAAAGATTTGCAGCCACTGTATCTTTGGCCATTTAGTTGGATTCCTTACCCATTCACCCTTACCAAGTTAATCCTTCTGCTTATACCCCTTGACTTACCTCTTAATTGTTTCTGTTGGGGCAATTCATGAAAAAGATTGTTTGGTGTTTCTGATTGGCTGTTGTTCAATTAAAATTTGAAAACTAAATTGCTATTTGTTTCTGATTGGCTGCTATTTGCTTCCCTCGAAAATGTATAAATCTGTTGTTTGTCATACAATGATGTGCTTTTTTGATGACAACAGCAAAAACAATAATAATAATAATAATAATAAAAAATATAGATACATAACAACAACAAACTGGGTCCTCCAATGTGGTGAGTCTAGAAAAATGGTCTGGTAGTGTACACTCACACTGTGTATCTTTGAATAGTCATATAGACCTCTGACTCCGCAATCCACTGTCTAAGATGTGAGTGCCTGTGTGTCAAAGTGAAATACAGCAATGTATATAGAGCATACACAAACTGAGGAAAGCCTAAACGTATGTGAACCAAAGATGGTTTTGTGTCTGTAGTTCGAACAGTTCAACAGATACAGCCAAGTAGGTAATTAACACAAATTAGCATATGTCAAACCGGAAAATAGTCTAAACTGGTGAAACGAAGTTAGATGTGTCTCTGTAGCTCTAATGGTTCAGAACATACAGCCTAATAGTTAAGTAACGCTAATTAGCATAAACAAATATCAATCAATATACGTTTCATACTTTGAAGTGGGAATAGCTAAACAGATTAAATAAAGCTGTTTTCCCGTCTGTAGATTAAACAGTTCAAAAGGTACAGCCTAATATTTAATAAATGCTATTTATGCTACTTAGCATACTAAAATCAAAACGTTTCATCATATGAACTGGGGATAGTCTAAACGTGTACAACAATTCAGTTTGTAGCTGGGTTGGGACCAAAAATCTCCTCGGGCATTTTGGCCCAGACCGGCCTACCACAATTGGTCGGACAATGCCCACCAGTACACCATCCTCACAGTCCCCTTAAATACACATACCTACTGTATCGTTCCCCCAGACCATTAAAGCGGAGTAGTAAGTGTACCAGTGAAAGTGGACCAGTGTATTCAGTTGCTCTTGACTGGCTCCCTAGTGACCATAGGTGACAGTGGAGTAGGGTCTGTATGATCTCCATACACAAGCAGAATTGTCAAAGAAAAGGCTCTGCTGGAAGTCATTTTTAAATAAAACGTTAGTATATGTAAAGTATACAAGTAAGACAAAATTATGCCTGTGAACTCCATACCAATGGACAGCAAAGATCTCCACAAACAAGGACAGTAACAGAGCCATACTGTAGCACATACTGTAGAAATATATATGCCAGGATAGACACCCAAAGATGACTGTACAGTCACTTCTGCCTAGTTTCTGGATTTTTCTCATTGATGGTAGCTAGTTAGGGATAAACAGGCTTGCTTTTTCTAAAATAATATTTATATACCATAGAGACAAACATGATACATACCAGATTTCATAAATAATATATACAAAACATTAGATGTAAGATTTACTAGCAAGCCAGCACTGTAAGACAGTGAATTATCTCCACTACACTACCTAACTACCTACAATTTGTGTATTTACTTGCTTAATACGGTTGACAAACTTATGGGGTTTTATCAACCCATTGCTGTGCACAAACAACATTAGTTAACTTAATTTACATCGTCACATAGAGAAATACACACATTAATTCAGAAACTGGGTAATTGGGTAGCTAGTTAAGGCAATAGCCTTTGTCAAGCTTCAGTCAAGCTAACTTAGCAAACGTCAAACTGGCAATTATTCAGCACTGAACAAGTACTTAATACAATTACAATCTATCAAGTGACCCGATAAGAAAACATTGTAATAAGTCATTTTACATCCTCAAATGATTGACTTCCTTTGTACATCAAATCTGCGAAAATAATACACCCGATCCATTCTTCTGACCGTGGTCTAAAATTGCCACAGGAAAAATTGGGATTTTGCTCAATCACATCTGGCACACAATAAAAAAAATCCCTGTCGATTATTTCAGTTTGTAGTGAATGTTGTCTAGTATTTATGTTAGTTTGAAGATTTAAAATATGTTATTTGACAGCAAGGATAATAAGAGAAAAAACATTGGAATTATTATTCTGAAATTAAAAGGCTCGGGCTGAAAGCGGTTAACGTTAGAAATCCGACAGCGTAAGGGAACTAGAGGTGTTGGTCATACAATTAGATTATCATCAAAAAGTTGATTTATTTCAGTAATTCTATTCAAAAAGGGAAACTTGCATGATGTATACAGTCATTCCACACAGACTCATACATTTCAAGTGTTCATTCCTTTTAATGTTGATGATTATAACTGACAACTAATGAAAACCCCAAAATCAGTGTCTCAGAAAATTTGAATATTACTTAAGACCAATACAAAAAAGGATTTTTAGAAATGTTTGCCAAATGAAAAGTATGAACATGAAAAGCATGAGCATGTACAGCACTCAATACTTAGTTGGGGCCCCTTTTGCCTGAATTCCTGCAGCAATGCTACTTGGCATGGAGTTGATCATGAAATACTGATTTTGGGGTTTTCATTAGTTGTCAGTTATAATCATCAGAATTAAAAGGAATGAACACTTGAAATATATCAGTCTGTGTGGAATGACTGTATACATTATGCAAGTTTCACTTTTTGAATGGAATTACTGAAATAAACCAACTTTTTGATGATATTCTAATTATGTGACCAGCACCTGTATGTTCGCTACAAATCAATGACCAATAAGTTGATGTGCTATTTGACATTGAGTGACCACCAGCAGCAGTATTTTCACTTTTTCCAACATTTTGCAAGTTCTCCTATTCCTGAAATTATTTTAGGGAGCATGCATGAGCTGTATTCAAAAAGATAAATCAATTGGATTCACAGTTCATGAGAAATGTTTTGTAGTCTTGGACGAAAAATCCGTCTGGGCGGACATTATGCGTTCTTGAGGCATTTTTGTTCATCATGAGAAATGAGGCTGGTACAAAAAACTACTTTCAGCACTGTAGGACAAACGGGGTTGAAAGTGATTCCACAGGTATTTTTCCTACAGGAGAACCTCTAATAATCATCAATATTAAGAGCAATTAGACTACATATTATTTGATGGGGACGGTGAAAGACCTGGATAATGGATATAGGGGCAATGGCCCAAAAAAGATGAACAACCACTGGATAGGCTAGCTGTGTGGGCCAGTAGTAAGAAATGTGAGTGTGTGTGTGCGCATATGCATTTAAGTGTGTTTTAAGTTGCAGGTTTTTGATGTGTTTCATCCGCTAGGCAATGTTTTCTTAATAACGTTTAGCATTCAGGGTCTTTGAGAGCCTGTTGGCCTCCATGAACCAATGGATCGTACTCTCTTCTGTATGAAGACAAACACCAGCTGGTAATGTTTGTCCCTGGACGTCTGCACCAAATTACAAAAAAAGAAACATAAAAGGAATTGCATGATATGCAGCTTTGAAGTGTAGAGCATTGATTGTACAATTGAAAGTTGTTAACAAATAATCTGGAGTGTGTAAATGATATAAATTAAAACCTTAGTGCAAGATGCGTTTTTAGACATTCATTTGCAGCGTACATCTAAATACTGAATGGGGATTGGTGTAGCTCCATTACACAGAGGTCTTACATACCATCTATCATTATACACTAAATAATTACACATTTTGTTTCAAGAATCAATAAAATGTTTGTTATAAAGCCCTTTTTACATCAGCAGTTGTCACGAAGTGCTTTCACAAAACATCCGGCCTTAAACCCCAGGGAGCAAACAACAGTCACAACAGCAACAAAGAGTCCAATCAACTCACAAAATTGTCTTTAATCACCTTTGCGCCATAAATCATCTCTGTCTTGACTGATGTTGGCGGCTGCCATGTTGTGGAATCCTCGTGCACTAGGTGTGGGCCTCTTTAATACATTGCTGTCCGCACTAACGCTCACTGCTCTCACAAGGCTTTCTCCCATTTAAGCCCTGTGAATTAAACTGCCAAAGGTCAAACCTTCGCTCCTCATTATCAAAATGACACTAACCCTCTAAAACACTGCAGATGTGAAACCGAACGCTCTGTGTTGTGGAGAAAAAGTGTGTCTGATGCGATTAACAAGTCAAAACTCAAGAAAGAGAGATCAAGAATTTTCCTCATGGTTGATAACACCATGTTTGAAAGGTTGTAGTCAGCAGGTCTGTTTCTCCCAGAAGGAAATCAGGATATTGATATTTACACACCCAGGTGCTGCGAGTGATAGATAGGAAATATAGCAAGCGAGTTTATTTATATAGCACAATTCATACATAGAAGCAATTCACTGTGCTTTACACACAAAAAAATACAATAGCCTAAAAATAAACACCGAAATGAAAACATCAATAAAACATCATAATAAGAAAACATAGAATAAGAAAAGAGAAATTATATAAAACCATGATAAAAACATAGAAAGCTAAAAAAGCTGTAAGGGTAAACCGTGCAGTCAAGTTTAAGTGCTTAGTCATAGGCGTCTGAGAAAAGAATAGTTTTTAACCTGGATTTAAAAATTGACACATTTGGGGAACATCTAAGATCTTCTGGAAGTTTATTCCAGTTGTGTGCAGCATAACTGCTGAACGTTATGCTGCACTTCGCTCATTTTTATCTGGGAAAAGTAATCAAATGAGGGAGAATCAAACATTTTTATCTAGGATATTTTTCCCTTCCAAAGCAGAAAGTGACCCCAGTCAATGGTAAGAGGATGGTGGACCTGGGATATCATTGATTATATCTATGAGCCTTTATTACTATGATGGAGGGAACTCGATTCATTGGTTCAGAAACTGAAACCATTAAAACAACCAACATAACCCTTCCCCTCCTACCGTAGTTCTAAAACCTGTCTTGGCCTTTATCAGAAGTTGAAGAGAGAAAAAGTTGTAATGTCAGTGAGCTGACATTTGCCACGATTGTCTTGTTGATTAATTCAGTCCACCCTACCGAGCAATTCTGCATAATTAGTTTGATCGCAGACTGAAAGCAGCATTCCTGTGAACCTCGAATCACCATGACAACATGGCATAATTTGTAAGTAAATCATGTAGTGAGTAGCTCCAACTTGTTGCAGGAAAAAGTTATCCAACGTAGAAAATTAAGACTCTACATCTGTAATATGCGCCGTTACATGCACACAGTTGTCCGCATCAATTTAGAGACAACATTGCTTGGTATCCAAATCACTGATCGGAAGACCGGTTCAAAATTGATGAGCGTGGGTGACACATACAGCATACAGTGTGGTTCCATTTTCAATACAAACTCTTGGAAATTAAATTGAGATATTCGAGTGAGAAAGAGGGGAGAGGGGCAAATTCCCATGATGACATCATCAGTCCTCCTCTTCTGCAACCATCGGACAGGTGCGATAGAGTCTGAAAGTCTCATGGTTGTCTTCTTACAGCGTGCATGCGCATCAGACATGGCAGGTGACTGATAGAAATCGCCTGGCAACCACCGGTGCTCTCTCAGACTCGCCGTTACTTGGCCAGTTGGTCAAATTCAGCACCCACTGTGACTTCAAGTAGAATCTGTGACATCCTGTGATATCAATCACAGAAGACAACTGCTTTACTTGACAGTGAGAAGCTGGTTAATGAGGGCAAACAATGCTTTTCATTATTATGCAGAAGAAAGGTTTTCCTTAAAAAATGTTTGGTGAGGAAAAAAACAAAAACTACTTTTGGGACATTTTCAACATTATCTGTCTGGTATGCTGCCTAATTGTTGTCCACAACTCAGAGGCACACCTGTGACAGTAGCAATTGTACAATCGCATATGAAGTAAAAACAGATGAATGTCAAATGAAGTGCCAGTTGCCAGGACGGCCAAGGGGGTGACACATACATGGATGGTGTTCCCTGGTTTTCTGGGTGGATGTAGGACTATTCCTTCCCTAGTAAGTTGGGTGGATGTCGGATAGTTGCCTTAGTTATGCATTAGCTCTTGTGAGCGACGAAACATTAGGAGATTTGTTTTGATAAATATTTGTTTGTTAGTACCATCTGATTAATTTGGTTAACATTCCATAAATGTAATTGGAAAGCATATCGAGGCGTAGTCGGGGTGGGGAGGGGTTGCAGTTCGGGGGGCTGGGGATCTCAGCACTGTTTTTTGCAGATGATGTGGTCCTGATGGCATCGTCAGTCTGTGACCTCCAGCACTCACTGGACCGGTTCACAGCCGAGTGCGACGCGATTGGGATGAGGATTAGCATCTCTAAATCTGAGGCCATAGTTCTCAACAGGAAACTGATAAAGTGCCTCCTCCGTGTAGGGAATGAGGTGTTACCCCCAGTAAAGGAGTTTAAGTATCTTGGGGTCTTGTTCGCGAGTGAGGGGAAAATGGAGTGGGAAATTGGCCAGAGAATTGGAGTAGCGGGGGTGGTATTGCATTCGCATTAACGCACCGTTGTGACGAAAAGAGAGCTGCGCCGTAAGGCAAAGCTCTCGATATACCGGTACATTTTTGTCCGTACCCTCACCTATGGTCATGAAGGCTGGGTCATGACCGAAAAAACTAGATTGCGAGTACAAGCGGCTGAACTTAGTTTCCTCAGAAGGGTGGCTGGCGTCTCCCTTAGAGATAGGGTGAGAAGCTCAATCATTCGTCAGGAACTTGGAGTAGAGTCGCTGCTCCTTTGCATCTAAAGGAGCCAGTTGAGGTTGTTCGGGCATCTGGTAAGGATGCCCCCAGGACGCCTCCCTAGGGAGGTGTTCCAGACACGTCCAGCTGGGGGGAGACCTCAGGGTAGGTTCAGGACTAGGTGGAGAGATTATATTTCGACACTGGCCTGGGAACGCCTCGGGATCGCCCAGTCAGGGCTGGAAAATGTGGCTCGGGAAAGGGATGTTTGGGGTCCCCTGCTGGAGCTGTTGGCTCCCCTACCCGATACTGGATAAGCGGATGAAGATAAGTTGAAGATAGTTTGGTTAACATTTTGTTTAGTCACCTACCATAGCCCGTCCGGTGAAACAGGACAGTCGGTCAAATAGGTCATTCGGTTAACAGGTCAGACAGTTCAAGTGATACACAGATTAGATCCTAACAGCAGAAATAGCATTTGTAATGCCAAAGACTTGTGATGGTTGTGTAGGTTATTGTGGTGACATTTTGAAAGCATTCTTTGCAGTATATGATTCATAACCACATCTGGACAGCCAAATAATCACAGAAGTTGAACTCTGACCCTTTCTACCTTCATGATGACGCTTCAACACTAAAATCATGTGGAAAACGAGGCCTAACGTCAAAAACCCAAATATCCCTTTAAGATAACTTGACCATGTCACGAGGCGGTGCGGTTCGAGATGTTGGCTGACTCCACGCTGTTTCCAATTACGCTTCAGTCAACTCTCAGCAATGTGAGGCCACAAGCTGCGAGCGGACTACAGGCCAGGTCGGTTCTGATGCTGGAAGCAGTCCAAGGTGGGAGAAGAGCCAGGAGTCTCAATGACAAACACAAGGCCATCTGCTTAGGCTCCCTCCACACACTGCACGATACGAAACCCACTTCAGAGTAGCCAGGAGAGGAGAGCCCTCTGGGAAGTAAAGGACAGGGACTAACAGAAATAATGTCAACAGTATAAACCCTCGCCTGTCCACAACCATGAGAGCTATATCCCATTAACTTATTCTAAAAAAAGGCATTGCAGGTCTAGGTTCTGCTTTCTGAATCAGGCAAGGGATACTGCATACTGCACACAGATCAGTGGCTTGCTAACAGATGGAGAGAGTATGTGCGCAAGCTAAACGGTAGCTAATGTAACCTTTGTCTTGTATGACATTATCGGGAGGAAGGCCATTCATTTCCAACCACGTTCTCTGATAAATTTAACCCAATTGAACAAATCACGAGGAGAAATCGTAATTTCCTTACGTTGAAATGGTGAGTCTCTCCTTTCTTTACCAACACATGAAATTGCTTTGAATCCTTTGCCCCAAAATGGGTTTGGAAGGAGCTATCCTTACATAAAGATTAGATACTTGGGTCTGGTTTGGTCCTAACTAAATGGGTGTGTGGTAAGACATCATGCAAACATCAAATGACCAATCACAGTCCCCACAGAAGAATGATTACTGATGCCAATGAGTCTGGGAGGGGTTACCAAGCCAATTTAAAGCACATTGTTAGTGTCCATCAGAACATCTACAAATAGAGAAAAACAAGAAACCAGTGAAGCCTAGTTCAGCCACTCCACAACAGAAGTGTTACCTTCTTGAGATTCAAACCCGGGTCGCCCATGTGGAAGGCTGTGTCGTTAACCACTAAGCCACAGAGCGGTACATTTGATGTCAATATAGCCTCATGTGTCTACTCTGAACAAATCCTCTTTTGCCAGTGGCTGTTTCAACAGCTAAATGGCCATTTGTGAATTATATTGATACAGTTAAACTGAATAATGTTTCTTATTAAGTTTACCTCCATCACAAATAGCATCTATGAACTGTATGGCGTTTGCCACTGTCCGTTTTAACAGCATATTAGCTAGTAATAGGCTTTATCAATATCTACTTACTTACTGCAATAGTCAAGAATTGAGCAACTGCTAGCAAGTCTGCCAAAGCGATTTAATTTTTTGGAATAACAACTTACTTTTTCATTCATTCGTGAATGACATTGATACAATAACTATCAATAGGCACTGTCTTTAAGCACTGCGCCACGGCATTACACATTTCAATAGTCGCTAGACACTACTGAGCATTGTGTTAGACTGACTATTGTTTCTTATTAAATTTACCTCCATCATAGCGTCTATGGACTGTATGGCTTTTGCCACTGGCTGTTTATTGCCACTGGCTGTTTATTCAGCTTAATAGCCAGTAATAGGCTTACTAGTATCGTACTTTCTAGGAATATTCATAAGAATTGAGAAATTGCTAGCGAGACTTAAGATGTCAGACACTTTTCCATGCCAGAAAAAGTAGCAATATAACCGAAGTAAGCCTTTAGTTAAGGCTTATAACCGTTAACTGTTTTTATTCAGACTTAATATAATGTAGATACTGAATGTGATAGCCAGCAAAGTGTTCATCTATACAGAATAATTTATAATGTGCACTTTGCTTTGAGATCCGAACACGTGACCTATAGTTTACAGGTCCACTTTTCTAACCACTATGCTATTTAACAAGGGGTAGTCAGTCAGTCAGTCACTCACATTTGCTCTTCTTAGCTGGCTTTCATTACACGGTCCGTCAAAAAATCCAGACCACTGACAAACTAAATAGGACAGCTAACCAAAAGATATTCCTATAAGTCTCTAAGCACCCCAGGGTAAGATAAATCCCTTGATGGGCCTCTTTCCCAATCAGTGTTGACATCCATGAGTCAACTGTCAGAAACAGACTGCACAAACCTTGTTTACATGAGAGTTTAGGAAAGAAGAAGCCTTCGCTTTCAAAAAAGAACATTAAGAAACGACTGACATTTGCCAAAAAACGCATAAGTAAAAAACGAAACTTTTGGGACAAAATGCTCTGGACAAATGGTGGTGGCATTATGGTGTGGTCTCAGAGCCTGGTTAACTTGACATCACGGAGTCCACCACCAATTCCTATTGTTGGAAAATATGTTGCCATCCGTCGAAAGCGGAAGTGGAACTGAACATGGACCATGCAGCAGGACACCAATCCAAAACACACAAGCAAAGCTACAAGAGAATGTCCCAGAAAATGGAGGGTTATGGAATGTCCGCTATGAATCTCAATCACATTGAAATGCTGTGGGAGGTCATGCAAGAAAACCCTGAAAGATGATAAAGTTGAAGCAATAGTTTAAAGAAGAGTTAAAAGGCTCTGGGTGAAATTGAGTAAAATGCCCAAAAAAGAGAAACCCATTTTGGCTGGTAAAAATATTCAGAGTGGCTCTGTTTTCAATCCAATCACCAGAGTGGCTAGGGAACAAAAAGTTTAGTCGTTATCCAGCTACAATTTAAGGAGCCACCCTAGTACAACACTTCTAACATAGGATAATGTAGGAAACACTGACATTCCATATACTTCCATCTTTCCGTTCCTATTAACTGCGTCCCGAAAAGTGATGCTGTTGAATTCGTCTGCCGTAACTCAATCCTATCACAATAAAACCACAGTCACTGGGGTTGCTTTCAAGGATCTACATGTGACATTGTTTAACAATTTGACATGTTTTTTGCATTCCTTTCACAGACCAGATGTGTCTGATGTAAGAGCAAATAAGATATGCTCCCACTAAACTCCCACTTGCATATCATGGGAAGACAACATTTCTTTAAAACCCTATGACATGACTCTTGTCTACAGTTTTTGACAGGCATGAAAAAACTGTCAATTCGATTCAGAGAAACATGGCAGATTAACACTTTGAGATCTGAATTCATGAGCTCTGTGCTGACTGTCTAAGTGAGATAAGGTTGGCGTGTGTAGATTTCAATTTCAGATGGGTCTCTGGAAATATAGTTGACTATTTTTTTACCATACAGTTTTGTCATTGAGCAGAAGCTGTTATCCAGAGGGACTTTCAGATATAATGATTGTTAAGTGCCTCGCTCAAGATATGTGTCACCATATAGCTTCAAGGATTCAAACTAGCAGCAACACTTTAACCACTAGACTGGCCATAAAGAGTATTCTCAAAAAATATTTAAACAATTAGAGAACCAAGAGGTATGGTAAATGGTGTAGTATACCAGGTGTAATGGCTCTTCTAGGTATGATATAATGAGGATAGCCCAGCCTTTAGCTGTGGCAAACTTGCAATATAGAACAAAACCTTTAATGTGTATTATTGCTTTTGCAAACCAGTCGCTAATGCAATTTGAACAGTAAAAAGGAATGTTCCAAATTTGTGTCAAATACCACAGCTTTCTGCTTTTACTCACTTCCTAATTGACTTATGCCAATGTGCCTTGGCAGA
>JACXGJ010014992.1:0-13854 GCA_016801105.1 Esox niger
TGGCCAAATGGACCAGCATCCACCCTGACTGTGGACAAAGCTGAGCCCCATGGGGGATGACAATCAGCCGGCATCACCAGGGATACAGGAAGGAATCATCAGCAGGGATTTCCTGATCTCATCACACCCCAGAAACTCTCTCAGGCAGCTCACATGCCCCCAAGCTAAGAGAGGTCATCAGGTGGGCAAGTGTGTCCTAACAAGTTGTCCACATCATCTCTTGCTTGAATGAGAAATGTGGGGGAAAAGCAGAACAGCTTGTAGTTGGTGCAAATGAGGAAAGATTGCCGCAATCACAGAGGTTTGTAGACAATTGTTTATGATGAAATTGAGAAATGGAGAAAAAGGGTGAAAAATAATTACAAAGATTTCAATGTTGATAAAGTCTTAGTCTATTCTGAAACTGACTAGTGACTGGTGAGCAGTAGTTGGAAGCTTCTGGTATTATATTAGAAAAAATATTTTGTCCATGTTTCTCACTCACAAGACTAAAAGGGAACTGAAAATGATGACCAGTGGACTGGACTGGAGCATAGTCCATACTACCACAAAAGAAGAACAGAAATACATCATGTCTCAAACACTGTGACAAACAGATTAACATTTTATTTGAAATTGGGTCCAGAAAGAACAAAGTTGAGGTAGACTTAGATCAAAGTGACAGCCACACTAACTACAGTGTGTAATAAAGACCAGTTGCTAAACACAAAAACATTTGTGGGTGCCAGCACAGCTGAAATTCAATACGGTGACCATGGTAACTTGACAGCTAGCTTGAGAAAAAGAGACAGAGAGCGAGAGAAAAGGAGACAGAGACTGACAAAGATAGTGTCACATCTCCAAACCTTTTGTATGGCAGTGAAATCAGGGTCCCCCTTAACAATTGAAATGGTAAATCTTGGGACAAAAGCTAAACTGAAATCTTACACCTGGAATTTTGTAAAAATATTCTTGTGTTCACAGAAAGTCCTCTAACTTAGCTTGTAGGGCATTCCTCCATATTGAGAAAAGAACCACATTTTGGACTCACCTAACACAATGTGATCCAGAATAATATAGTCAAAAGGCATTTAACACAACAACTCTGAGAGCGACAATTAAATCAGTACGCCCAGAAGCATCAGCTAAATCCAATCATTAGACCTTCAGTAACAAAACTCATACAAAAATAACAAAAAAAGAAAGCTACCAACAATGTAAAGACTCAGGGACCATAGCCTGGCAACAGACTGAATAAAACAAGAAACCAGGCAAGCCTAGTTCAGCCGGCTCGCAATATAAGGTGATGATCATTGTTGATTCGAACCCGGGTCTCCCACAGAGGCTGCATCTTAATCACTGTGCCACAGAGCTATACATCTAGCCGTAGTTGTTATAGCATTTTCAACACTTAGTCAAGCATGAATATCACACAAGTTTCAATGTTACTAGATACCATTAGGCATTGTGTTAAACTGACAAACAATTCTTATTCAGTTTACCTCCACCACATACAGTGGGGCAAAAAAGTATTTAGTCCGCCACCAATTGTGCAAGTTCTCCCACTTAAAATGATGAGAGGGGCCTGTAATTTCCATCATAGGTAAACTTCAACTATGAGAGAAAATGAGAAAAGAAATCCAGAGAATCACATTGAAGGATTTTTAATGAATTTATTGGTAAATTCCTTGGTAAAATAGTGCCAGAGTCAGGGTGGATGCTGTCCCATTTGGCCAGAGTCAGGGTGGATGCTGGCCCATTTGGCCAGAGTCAGTGTGGATGCTGGCCCATTTGTCCAGAGTCAGGGTGGATGCTAGGTTTGCAGTTTTTATGTGGTGAAATCAACCCATGGGCATCTGGAAGATGGGTCCTGAAGACAACCAAGGGTCCTGAAGACAAGGGTCCCTTTGTCACTGCCCGCATGCTGGAAATTAACATGAAGTTGAAAATGTCTCAATTGTTGCTGTGAGATTTTGTCAGAGTAGCTTTGCCCGCTTTTGCCGTAATTTGCTGGCTCTTGTTGGAAATTAATGAGAGCATGCCTGTCTGTTGCTCTAGCGAGGAGATAGTACACACATAGGGTAACTGTTAACAGGGGTGCGTCCTCAGCCCTCAGCTATACACCCTGATTGCTAACATTAGGGTTATTCAGGGGTGCGTCTTCAGCCCTCTGCTTTACATCCTGTTAGCCCATGACTGTGGCTCTGCATGACAACAACTCCATCATTAATTTTACAGACATGCCTGACAATCAATGACAGCAAAATAGCATTGTAGTGGCAGGAAAACATCCCCTTCTTTAGATGCTAACAAATGATTTTACATTGTTGTTTTGCCAGCAGCATTACCATAGCAGTACCAACCTCACCCAACCCATGGGCTGTATCAAAGCGAAGGGTCTCACAGGAAGAGCCCTTGAGACAGTTTCTATATGTAGCATTCTGACCTGGTCTAACCACCTACACTGACACCGCTTAAGTGGGCACATAAGCACTCACTCTTTCAGTAAACACCGTGTCTGTTGAAATACTTGGACAATAGAAACAAGCAAGTAAAAAGCAGGTTGTGTGCTTTGCAATTGTAGACCAAGTGCCGATGAATGATAAAGATGTGAAACCATTGTAGGCCTATCTTGGTGCTAACATAGACGCAGGCCCAGTGTGGCTGTCATCATAATGTTGTTGTTATGGAAACTATAGCCATGGTCATTTCACCACATACACCAGAACTTCAACACAACAGTGGTTAGGTACACTGCGTGGGTGGTGCTGACCATCTATTGATGCAGAACACTGCGTGGGTGGTGTTGACCATCTATTGATGCAGAACACTGCGTGGGTGGTGTTGACCATCTATTGATGCAGAACACTGCGTGGGTGGTGTTGACCATCTATTGATGCAGAACACTGCGTGGGTGGTGTTGACCATCTATTGATGCAGAACACTGCGTGGGTGGTGCTGACCATCTATTGATACAGAACACTGCATATAGTTGACTACAGATACACTACTGTATTTTTCGTTAGATAAGGTGTTGAGATATATTCATATTTCAACACTACTGCGTGTGTTCGGTTGTGTTAGGTTAGTCTAAGCACTGGGCGTCAACCACTACTGCTTAATATATCACAGTTACCCAGGGACTCTCTGGACACAAGACTAAATGTGACAAAAGTACATTGTTGTCACCCTTTTGCAGAACTATTCCATGACAAAACATTTGAGCTATACGAATATAGTGGTGGGGTGACAACTGTCTCGGAGTCACTAAAAGGAAACGATTTGAGTGATGTATGACAGCTCCCAGTGTGTGTGTGTGTGTGTGTGTGTCACGGGAGAGGTATTGAATAAGTTACTTTATGGGGGCCCAGTCAATAGAGTAGACACACAACCTAGCTCCCACAAACCACCATAGCAACCCACCACCACATATCCTGCACCTCTCCCAAGTCTCCATGGCAGCCAAAGCCGACAACCAATCAGCCGCGACGGGTTATGGTTTCAGATCAGTGGGAGGCAGAGGGAGAAAGAAGAACCCTGTTGCCCTGCTACAGTACTAAACCATACTAAGACAATGAGACACTGTGTGCACACACGTGTATGGAGAGAGACTTTGTGGAAAAGAAAGAAAGATGTGGGAGGGAAAATGGAAGTGACAACCCTGCATGACTTTGGCTACAGTGAGTCACATATGATTCTGACAAAATGGAGTTCTGGTCAGTGTCCAATAGGGCTGCACAAGTCATCAAAAAGTGTTGAGAAATGTAGCTTAACCGGGTACGGCAACGGCATCATAGCAAACGCCATTGCATTAAATGAGCCGCTAAACGAATAGTTCGACACAGGCTGCACCTTCAAATTGGTAATAAGTGTAAAATAGAAAACAACTAACTTGATATTTATTCAGTTGTACATTATGAGGGCTATGATCTCTATATTAAGGGGACAATCTGCGCTGTTCACACCCATGTTTGAACGAAGCAATTCATAACCGTAATTGCAATATCTGTCAAAGAAATCGCAATTCAATATTTTCGCCAAATCGAAGAAGTGTGTCAGCACTTCAATTGAAATCAGCGTGTGTGTGTGTCAGTTGGTTTATTAGGTGTTATCAGTGACTTGAGCAATGGCTGACTAAAAACCACACATTCCTTACAAAGAGGAAGTGCTGCTGACTGCTTCTGCAATCACACAGTATCAAAGAAAGAAATCAAACAGATATACCCATACAACAGTACGAAACCACATTCTGATGCACAGTTATTAAGAATGGAGGTATGAAGACTTCCTCCCGAGGACGAGTAGCCTGGTGTAAATGGAAAGTGATAGCCCACAATACCCCAAAAGGTAGACATAGCTGAGACTGGTGCCCTATGTGAATTCTCTTCACTTTATGGATTGAGACATCTGACCATATGTCACTCCAAGAGGAAGGACTTACAGAAGTTTACCAGCATTCAAGTCTTACATCCAGTTAGACTTTTAACCCCTCCCCTCCTCCCAAGGAGCACCCAAAACAGCCTCTATCAGGAATTAAACTCCTCCAATGCCGCCGTCCTCTCGAAGGAGCCCGCAACACCCACACATACAGGAAATCGCTCTATATATAAAAGGGAGCAAGGTTGAACAGGAAGCTGATGAACAAACAGGTAGCGTAAAAGATCTATCCTACCAGCAGAGAAAGTCTGTCTCTCTAGGCATCCCACATCGACCACTGAACATGTCAGATCTGTTTAAACAACCTGATGCCGCCCTTCTACTCCTCATCATCATCATCATCATCATCATCACCAGACCTACAAGCCAGACATATCCAGTTAAACAATGATGTAACAACTAGTTATGATATGATTTCCATAACATTCTTATTGTGCTGCAGACTACACAGACCAACAGAACCAGACATGCAGCTTGTGAACAGGTAAGGCAGGCAACTGCTTTGGGGCCGCAGGCCGTTAGGGGGCTTCTGAGGGCTGACAAACTTTACTCCACAGCAATCTCTCAAAATGTGTCAATCGCAATTACTGTACCCCACCCCAAACAACATAAGGACAACTTGCAATGACGTGTCAGTAGGAGACCTCCCTAAAAAGGTGCCCCGTGAAGAGGGGAGGCTAAAAACAAAACATTCTTTCAGCTCCGACATGCTGACAGCGAGCGCTAACGAGACAGACAGAAGCTAATTTGAAGAGGCACCGCTGTCTTTTAAGTCCGCTGTGTGGAAACATTCTGGACTCAGCCTTCAATACGATGACCAGGGTGAGAAGATCGTAGTCAAAGCACAGTCCGATTGCATTGTTTTGCCATTGTCGGCTACTAGAGCGGAAACACTTCTAACATGATGACATCATTCATACCAAAACCGTACGGTTACCATGACCCACAAACCACGATATGTACCGCACCGTAGGCCCACTGTACTGTTGCATCCCTAGTTGGAAACCCAGTCAATGGAAGAACACAAAAGACAAGCAGGGGCATGGCATAATCGGAACGACCCCAAAAGAAGACCAAGTCAACATGTCGAAAAGAGTCTCCAACTCAAATGGACACATCCTAAAGAGGATTAAGACAATGCCTAGTCCAGTCCTACACAGGGGAAAAGAATGGCTCCTTCCCTACGCCTGACGATAAACAGAGACACCAATCATATAGGCCCATTGACTTTCAGAATGACACATTTTGAAAGCCAGGGTTTAGAGTTGACACCTTGAACAGAAGCCGCAGTGTCTGCCGGCTTCCCTTGGGGTTTTGCAGACATTGAAATGGTACAGGCAGACCATCTACTACAGGAAGCAGCCTCGTTCCCCAACAAACATACTTCCTGGCTATCACGATGACACGTTGGTCGTCAAGGCAACGCCAGATTGGCCATTGAGAACAGGTGCCAACCCTTTTTTAGAAAGAACATAGCTGATCTCAGAAATGTGTCTACCTGATACACATTTTTGGTTTCAGTATTAAAAGAGAATGAACAGAAAATAAAAGAAAGAGCCCCCCAGGGAGGAGCTGCCAAAGGAGCATGCTGTGGCCTCCCCGCTGCAACACGGTAGACACAGTATGAGCTGTGTTGTCAGCAGACTGGCTGTGCGGGATGGGTCTCGACAGGCCCTGCATTTCCCAGAAGAGACGAATGAAAAAAAGAAAACATGCACACTTATAGAAAAAAATGGTTGCAAGCTAACTGAGGTTTTTTCATAGTAACTAATTCACAAATTAGTGTAAATAAGTCATAAATATATTCATATCATTGTGTCGGTGAAGGACAAGCAGGATAAAATACACTTTAGTACTCATACACATCCTCTCTCTCATACACATCCTCTCTCTCATACACATCCTTTCAAACTCATACAAAACACAGAAGGCCACAATGCAAACCCACTAGAAAGACCAAGAAAGTAATTCAGATGCAGTAAGAATGAGCATTTTAGATGCAGTTAGAATTAGAATGCGGCCAGAATTACATTGACTAAACAACAATTGACAAAACAACTACCTTAAAGTCCAATGTGCAAGCGCATTTCCTATAGTACTGTTTCACGGATGTTTCGTGACAGATATTTAGCATGAAGACATCAGTTGCTATACAAAAAAAAAAAACATCTCATAACAAAACAGCCTGGAACATGATTATATACCATTTCAGGGCATAGCTGTATACTGAAGAATATCTACGTTAATGCTCTGGGCTCAGAAAGCCCAAACCCCATACAAATATAACCTAAGAGCTGTCCAAGGATGTCAGGGACAAGATTGTAGACCTACACAAGGCTGGAATGGGCTACAAGACCATTGCCAAGCAGCTTGGTGAGAAGGTGACAACAGTTGGTGTGATTATTCACAAACGTAGGAAACACAAAAGAACTGTCAATCTCCCTTGGTCTAGGGCTCCATGCAAGATCTCACCTCATAGAGCTGCAATGATCATGAAAACGATGAGGAATCAGCCCAGAACTGCACGGGAGGATCTTGTCAATGATCAAGGCAGCTGGGATCAGTCACTAAGAAAACAATGGGTAACACACTACGCCATGAAGGACTGAAATCCTGCAGCGCCTGGAAGGTCCCTCTGCTCAAGAAAGCACATGTACAGACCTGTCTGAAATTTGCCAATAAACCTCTGAAGGATTCAGAGGAGAACTGGGTGAAAGTGTTGTGGTCAGATGAGACCAAAATCGAGCTCTTTGGCATCAACTCAACTCGCCGGGTTGAGGAGGAGGAATTCTGGCTATGACCCCAAAAACACCATACCCACCTTCAAACATGGAGGTGGAATCATTATGCTATGGGGGTGTTTTTTGGCTAAGGGGACAGGACAACTTCACCGCATTCATGGGATAATGGATGGGCCCATGTACCATAAAATCTTGGGTAAGAAGCTGAAAATGGGTCGTTGATGTGTGTTCCAGCATGGCAATGACCCAAAACACATGGCCAAGGCAACTAAGGAGTGGCTTAAGAAGATGCACATTAAGGTCCAGGAGTGGCCTAGCCATTGAATATCTGTGGAGGGAGCTCAAGGTTTGAGTTGCCAAACGTCAGACACAAAACCTTAATGACTTGGAGAAGATCTGCAAAGAGGAGTGGGACAAAATCCTTCCTGAGATGTGTGCAAACCTGGTGGCCAACTACAAGAAACATCTGACCTCTGTGATGCCAACAAGGGTTTTGCCAGAGTCATGTTTTGTAGAGGGGTCAAATACTTATTTCCCCTCATTAAAATGCAAGTGCTTTTCAGGATTTTTTGTAGTTATTCTGTCTATCACTGTTCAAATAAAGTGGTCATGTCTGTGTCAGTGGGCAAACATACAAAATCAGCAGGGTATCAAATACAAGCTACATTTGTCATCTGTTGTACATTTCTCATAGCTCATGTCATACAGGCAGTGAAGCCTATCTAAGTAGCAACACATTCTCTCTCATCCCTTGAGGTACACAACAGATCTACAGCCACGTTAACAATTACCATGGATACCATGCAAATGATCAGAAAGACAGTCCTTTTAGGGATTTACACTATTTCTATTACGTGCACACCTCCCAATATGAAAGTGAGTAGACGTGTGAGTAGACGTGGTTTGACAGCTAGTTGCTTGCCGCAGCCCAGTGCATGCACCAAAACTGAAGCCCTGTCCCAATACTATCAGTTTCAGAAAACAGAAACTAATTCAGAATAATCGTAGCAGGTGTCAGGGCTTGCTGAAAGGACATGGAATTACACGTTAATTAATAGTTCAGTCAGAGGTGCAAAGGATGAGTCTACGTCAGAATGTAGTGCACCTTTTCCCTGATATTCAGTACGAAAATTCACTTTTACATTGGACTACGGCTGTACAGTTGTATAGTTATTATTGACGAGTGTTTTTGTATAGTGATATCATTGATCGTTTAATTCTCTTATTTTTATATTATGATTACTGTTACTTTTTTTACTTTTAACTGCACCGTCAGAAGTACGAAATCCAAGCATTTCATTGCCATAATTTGTTATTGCAAATGACAAATAAACCTTTTGAACTTGAACTTGAGATGCGGCAGCTTTTTGATAATATTTTTTGGGATAGAACACTTCAGTGTAAACCAGAAATTACTACAACCAAAATATTATGCGCTACAGTCACACCCAAAACAATTAGCATCCTTGATTAAGAAAGACAGACAAAAAGTATTTGTCAAAGGTATGCAGGTAATGAGCTATATTGTAATTTCACAAAACATTTTGTAGGCTACTTCATTAATCAATAAAAAAGTATAAAGCCCTTTTTACATCAGCAGTTGTCACAAGGGGGGGAGGCAGAGTGGCAGCTGAAATCGTCAGGTATCATCATGATCTACAACATAACAGGGAGGACTTTGGACAGGGACAGCAATTAACGAGCCGAAGTAATCAACCAAAACTAAAAACATCTCATAATAAAACTATTTCCGCCAAATTAATTGAACAAATTACTGGGACCCTTGTCTCCAGTAATTAGTTCACCCTCACCTTGTAATGTTAACAGCACTGTGCAGTTTGATGGTTTCCCAGAAAGCTTAAACTTGTCCCACTTTCTTCAAGTCAACGACCCCAAAAACATAAAGCAATCCACCAACAAATGGTTAATTGCCTTTAACATTAAAATGTTGATTTGAGGTAAGCAGTACATAAGCATACACAAAAGGACTTTGAAAGATTATTTATGGAAGAATTTAGTTCTTTAACCCATTTATTAAATCTTAGAAATAAAACATACAGGAAAGGTACCCTGCAATGGGAGGGAATCTTTATTAAAATGGTTTTCCTTGCAAAAATGAATGATTTCAAAAAGCTGCTTTTCTGTATAGGAATCTTATGGGCGTACCTCAGCAACAGAATGGTGAGGGCATATTCATATTTCAGTCACATGGTTGCTCTGAAAGCCTGACTGGCAAAACATTGTTGAAACATGGCGGCTAACACTGGGAATTCTATGGAGCTACTGCACAAATGTTTTACTTCTACAGCCCGTGAGTGTTAACCTCACAAAACATGAAAAACAAAAGGTATGCAAACACACTGCAAGTCTTAGGCATGTTGACCCATATACAGGACCTGCTGTGTTATTTACATTGTAAAAAACAGTGACATCCCTGCCCGAGATGAACTTTGGGGATGTGCACATATACCTGGTGGAGAATCCATGCCATTACACTGCTACCAAAAGGATGCAGTGATGTCATGTGAAAACAACCAATACCAGTTATTAAAGGGTCACTTTGTAGAATCCTACCTGAAACATTTATAAGACTCCTCCTCCTTCCCTTTCCGAATGAGACCCAAAAAGTATTAATTTGTCAAGAGTCGTTTACATGGTGGGGACAGTACGGCTCAGTATCGCTCAATGATAATGCTTGGCCACAAATACCAAGACTCATGTCACTCAGTCAGTTCAAGTAATTTGCAACAAAAGTTATGTATTTTCTGTGTTTCAGGGAAAGCCGAATTGTGCAGAAAATACACATATTTATTCATGCAATACAACGCTCTGTTCGAGTGTGTTTCATACTACTACTATGAGCAGTAGTAGCAACATGTTTTTAGGGAGTTGAGATGGTGGCCTGGCGTCAACACCACAACTCAGACCCCAATGCTTACAAGCTCTAATGACAAGAGAGGTACAAGATGTTTTATTTCAAACCTTACCCCTAACTTTAAACACACAGTACTGTTTCTTAACCTTAAACCCTTTTTGTTTTCAGCACCCTCAGTGTACATCAAATTTGAGCATTTTTGGACAAATCATGGCTCCCTAAAACAGACAAAAAAGGCAAAAAAAACATGACATTACTTTTTGCAAATGTTTGTGTGAATTGACAGTGAAACCATGAGACAAAAACACCTATAGGACAAATCAACCACGTTTGTTTGGTATGCCTAAACATAATCTTTCACAGCCAGTGATCAAGGATAACCTGCTCTCAGAATGACTCATTAGCAACAGATTTTTGAGTTTCCTGCTCAGCCCTCTTTGACACAACAGGCGCAAGAAAACTTACAGGTAAAAATCTGCATCTGCCAGACTAAAAGACATAGTTTTGATCTGTCAATATATAATTATTTTGTTATTTTTTCAATATCCTGTAGACCCCAGGAACAGTAGCTCCTGCAGGAACTCATGAGAACCCCCGCAAATAAACGTAAGTCCTAGCAACAGACATTGAATTTCATGGTTTATTCCAACTATAGAAATATCACTCCTACAAGTGAAAATGTTCTATGTGAAATACTGCTGTCTTTTACTGCTGTCTACTGCCAGCTTTAAATGTGTCACAGGCATTTAGATTTTCATTGCTGCGGCACCTGGTCATTAATCACGAAGGAAGCTTCAATCTAGCTACTCTACTATAACGCAATTTTCCTTCCAGTCATGTGTTAACTGCCATGTCAATAATTTATGACAGAGGAAAGCCCAACACCCTATGTAAATATTGCCAAACCACATTGAGCTGTAATGTTTTCTCTTTGCTATTGTGCTACATATTAGAAAAGGTGTTTTGAAACTCGTTTCAGTAACTTTACAGCCACAATCCATACACTACAATGCAAGAGATTAATATAGATTTGGCGGCAGACCTGTCATTTTTTGGATCTCTGTCTCTATAGCATCCGCATCAATGTCACCATAACGCGTCAAACTGACAAATGAAGGTGATCTTATACCTGAAGAGGAGTCTTCGTGGTCCGAGCTCAAGTAACCATCACTGCGTCTGTCTGGAGTGCTGCGTCCGGACTCAGAAGTATGGTATGTCCTGTAGGGCGCTGAGAGGCAAGATGGAGACAGCCTCCCATCATCACTGGAGTCAACGTCCCGACTCTTGCGGCACGTGCGCAGGGCATTCCTGTGGGGGTTAGACCCCGGGTTGTCCCTGACGGTAGTTTTGGGAGTCAGCAGGTTACTCTTCACGAAATTCTCATTGAGCTCCACATCCTCATATTCGTGGTCACTAGCCTCCCTGCTGCTGACGTCGGTCACGGTGTTCAATTCACCTACGTGGGCAATACTGTTTCCATCCGGAGAGAGCCCCTGTGGAATCGTATTGACAGGTTTCTGGAAGCAGGGTTTGCGCGGGGGCGCGGGGGGCACAGCTTTACCGACCATACTACTGATCCTGGTCGGTGGCTCTGGTTTGGTGCCTTTGCTGCCTGGCGTTTGTAATTTCACGCTTCCACAACCTAGTATACTTTCGCTGTCCACCTTTTCGTCTACCCTAAGCGATTTATTTTCTGATTCTTTCTTTGATTGAAAAGATTTAACATTGAAGTTTTCATCTTTGCTGGATTCACACCCATCTTTATCATAACTTTTCTTCAGTCGAGCGATGGTGGTCTGTAGGTATATCACCTTGAATTTCTCCTCCGACAGCGCCTTTTGCAGCGTTTTGAGATTGGTTTTACATTTCTCTAACTCTGTCTCGACATCTTCCACTGAATTCAAATCCATTTTAGGTGCCTTCCCCTCAGGGAATTCATTCTTCCAATGCTTTTCGAATTCCTCTTGCTCCCACATCGTCTCTCCTACTGCGAAAATCAGCGAATTGCTGTAACGGCCCTTGCCTTGAGAAAATTAATTCCCCTTAAAACTGTTTAGAGTTTCTCGCATATGGATATGTTTCTCCGCCAAAACTCACACAAACTCATTTCATACTTGCCGTTGTATTGTAATGGAAAGTTGAGCACACTGCTCCCACGCCTATGCAACGGACGAAGGTTCAGTGTCGCTTAACCGTGCTTAACTCACATACAAACTTTCGGCTTCCGGTATTCAGATAGCCAATGACGTAAACCAATCAAATAAACGACAATCAAAGAGACGTTGGGGCCTTCGTTTTCAGATGGAAAGTGTTTCATTGTTACCTGTTAACCTTTGATAAATAAAATCAAGAAAAACCTACATTTGAACGTTTAAGAATGAATGATATTTTCTGACAATATGAAAACACCCGTTGATGTGAATTTATAATCTCACATAATTATATTTTATGATAGGACCTATGACTTGTGTGATGGTATTTTATAAGTAGCAAAAACCAATATATTCATGATTAATTTCCAGATCTGTCTGCTTCAGAGTCTATTTTACAGATAGGAAGCGTAGTGGTTGGAGTGTCAGTTTCTGAAAGGGTTGGTATATTAAATCCTTAAAACAGTTAAGTAAAACATTCCTCACTCTGTCCCTGATCAAGGCAGGTAACCCCAGCAGTTTCCAGGACGTTTCTGAAAATAGGAATGTGTTCATAGTCACACTTGCATGATACAATAAACAAATAACAATAATGTTTTTTGAGTGTTTCACAAAAAAAAAATTCACTTGTTGGAATAATATTTATATAGTTGGAATAAACCATGAAATTCAATGTCAGTTGCTAGGACTTATGTTTATTTGCGGGGATTCTCATGAGTTTCTGCAGGAGCTACTGTTCCTGGGGTCTACGGAAAATGTAATGAATAATTATTTTGTTGTTGAAATCATACGTCTCCCTCCAGTCCATATACAACCCTTTTCCAAAAAGTTGTTACACTGCGTAAAATGCAAATAAAAACAGAATGCAATGATGTGCAAATAATTTATCCCTATATATAACAGAAAATAATACATAGACAACATATCAAATGTAAAAACTGAGAAATTTTACTGTTTTTGGAAATATTCATGCCCATTTTGAATTTGATGCCAGGAACATGTGTCAAAAGCTTGGGACAGGGGCATCTTTACCACTGTGTTGCATCGCCTCTTTTTTAGCAATACTTTGCAAGTGTTTGGGAATTGAAGAGACAGTGAAATGTTTTCTCATTCTTGCTTGCTATAGGATTTCAGCTGCTCAATAGCTCAGGGTCTCCTTTGCTGTATTTGTGATTTCATAATGCGGCCAATGTTTTCAATGGGCGACAGGTCTGGACTGCCAATTTAGCACCCAGAATCTTTTACTATGGAACCATGCTGTCGATACGTGCAGAATACGTGTCATATGTGCAGATTGGGGTTTGGCATTCTCTTGCTGAAATAAGAAAGGACAACCCTGAAAAAGAATTTGTCTCGATGGCAGCATATGTTGTTCCAAAACCTGTATATATTGTTTGTCACACTTTTGCACTGTACACTGATAACAAGCTGGGTGGTCCTGCTCCTCTTTAGCATGAAAAACGTGGTGTCCAAGATTCCTGAAAATAATCTTACATTTTGATACATAAGACCAAAACAGGGAGGGACTATGGAGAGGGTTAAAGGGGCCGGCTCCACCTCAACCCAATCCAGGGCCCCTCCGCTCCACCTCAACTCTTACCAGACCAGGGCCCCCTGGCTCAACCTCAACCCATACCATACCAAGGCCCCCTGGCTCCACCTCTACCTAGAC
>JACXGJ010014993.1:0-14081 GCA_016801105.1 Esox niger
GAGAGAGAGAGAGAGAGAGAGAGAGAGAGAGAGAGAGAGAGAGAGAGAGAGAGAGAGAGAGAGAGGGTGGCATTCTCCTGTTTTCTCGCTAGACACGGGAACAACAAGGCCACAGCGTGTAACACAGGTGTTTTCATCTTGTCTCGTTTTGGCTTTCGGCTGTACCTTCTTGACCGATAAAACCGAAATGGCCGTGGTCAATACGTTTTTCCTACAGCTCTTTTTGAGTGCACAAAAGTGAATAGTTTTTTTCCCTTGGGTGTGCTTTTGATTCTTCTTGGGTTTTATCGAGTGAATGGTTTGGACCCCTAGGAGAAGCGACTATGGAGCTTCTCTTTGCCAGACACATTGGCATATACACAAGGTTTGTGGCCAGGCTACTAGTATCCCATTGGATTCATCAAATGAGGGGTCAGCTGCATAAGACCTTGCTCTTAGAAATCCCATTACCTCTGCCTACCCTAATAACATCGCTGAACTGTCCGAATGTCAAAAACAATTCCATGTCTCTGTTCACAAGAACTCTTGTCACTTTTTCGAAAACATGACTTCTTAATGAAATAGGGACATAATACTAACTACATATTCTTGAGGGTGTTATGATCATAAAGTGCCTCGCAGAAATGAGCTGTTTATAGCTGATACCTTTACTAGTTCGACATAGCAATCTGAAGACCTACAATTCACTGCAATGAGTATACTGTGTGATATGGCCCTGCACATACAGTCATTCCAACTTGAGCTGCCCCTTTCTTTCACGTATTGTCACTGCGTTATTTAGTGTTGGTTGCTATACATTGCCAATGAAGACCATTATTCTACATTACCTGTTTTTATGTTGAGGAATTTTCCAGCACCTATTTCCAAATTCCTGACCTGGCGGTGATGCTTCCCAACCATCTCTGTCTGCTGAGCAAACAGCCCGTGGCTCGGTTGGCTGAGATCCATGATGATCTCTGTGGCCTTTCTGCAGCAATGCGAGGAGTGAAGGTCATGCGCAGGGCAGCCTGCGCGCCCCGCCATCCGCCTCACCGCGCGCGCCAGCACCTACGTAATTAGAGGACAGTAACAACCACAATCAAGACTGCAGAAGACCAGTCTACCACAAGGAGGTGCTTTAGTGTGACAAGGCGAGGCAACCCTTGCCCAATGCTAACCTTGTTAGGATATTGCACACGGCGTATATGAGCCAGGAGCCCCTCTCATTCGAAGTTGGCCTTAAAAGACTGAATGTACCTTGGGACTTCATCAAGGTGTGGCATGTTAGAGCTGCATTTCTGATATTTGATTATGTAAATGAATGCTTTAATCACATTCAAGCTGTAGTGAAAATGAAATGATTTATTTATAACACATTCTTTAATATCGCTTGTCTCCAATCGGCCTAAAAACTGTGGCTTTACTCGCGTAGGCAGCCTTAGCTTTCCAAACAGAAACTGAAAATACCTATGTAACTTCTACAACGGCGTTGTACATCCACAGATTACTGTTCATGTGCAAAATAAATTGTTAATTACAGTGTTTCTGTTGCCGTGCCAATACTGATTCTGTCGTGAGGGAGCGTCACAGTGAAATGATCGGAGTGGAAAGCCTGATTTTCACGCAATGTCCACACAGACAAAGCGAAATAATGTTTTTTTTAAATATGTGCCTGTTGTTGAAAATGAACAACAGATCTTTCAATAAACTATGTATTCTGGCCCTTCACCACGACACTCCAGACTTTGCCCAGATGCATCCTGTGTCCTTTGACACTCCCGGAGTTGTCTGTAGAGATTGATTGGAGTCAACCTGTGGCAATTTAAATGTATAATGACATAAAACTTTCGATATATAGTACAGTTCCCAAACATCACAGTGAATAATAGAGCAAAAAACACATATTAGAAAGGTGTATAACAAAGGGTCACTTGAAGGACTCTGAGAACATAAGGAAAATATTTATCTGGTCTGATAAGAACCTATGCCTTAAACAATGCTGGCAAATACCAACCCTAGAGTGAAGCATGGTGGTGGGAGCATCATGCCATGGGGATGCTTCCCAGGGTATTGTAGGGCATTGGTGTAGTGTGGGGTTCCCACTTTTGTTCAGGGGACATTGATTTTACTAAAATTTTAATCCCCTACGGATAAGTACTTCTGTGGAGCTAGTCGCCAAATGAATTAATACAGTTTATGGAGCTCAGTGTTTCACTTGAATGTTGGTACATTTTTATTCATATGTTAAGCGTAGGTGTGCACTGTGGTACTGTAAGGGAACCATGTTCCAAAATATAATTAGCTGGAAATGCGAACCAAACAGTTCATGGACAGCGTGTCCATAAAAAGGAGAAATACAACAACCTTGAGTAGGATAATGCCCTTAGCTGCTAGACTGATGAAATAAAGTTATGTTAAAAACCAATTGAGCGCATACCAGTAAGTGTATAAAATATGTTATTTTTGAAAGCACACAGCTAAGAAAACGCTGGAGTGGCTTTGTTATAAGTCTGTAAATGTCCAAGAATGGCCAAGCTAAAGCCAAGATAAACCCCATTGGATATCTGTCGGGAAACCTGAAGACCGCAGTTCACTGGTGTTCCCCATCCTAGCTTGCAAAGCTTGAGAGGATCTACAAGGAATAATTGGAGACATGAGCCATATCCAGGGTAGAGGCATAACCAAGAAGACTTGAAGCTGTCATCACTGCCAAAGTTCATCGTACAGCTGTGATCACTTAGAAGGTACAAAATGTAAAGTCTGGAAATATACAAATTTGCACAAACTTCTAAAAGCATGTTTTCATTTTGTAATAACGAGCTGTGTAAATAATTACTTACTGCATATTTTCTTTTCCTGTAAATCCACCTGTCTGGCTCATCTTTCACCTGTTCTGCTATATCTGTATCGGATTCCCCAACTGCTCATGTAACAAACAAGTATTAATGAAGCAACAACTGCCTCGTTATGCCGCGAGTCAGTACTAGTGAAGCAGCTCAGCTGCGCTCAGCGCTCACACAGCTGTCCCACAGCAGTATTGCAGGTTAGAGAAGGGTGCTTGGTTGCACAAAACACATGGGGTAAAGATGTGGTGGATAATGGTCGGGAGACTAAGCCAATTAAACCAATGCCTGTCAAGCTAGGGATTTTTCATTTTGTTCCTTTTGGCAAAGAGTTGTCATTATGTCATCAAAATAAAACCTGACATGTTTAGTGGAATTTTTAAATAAAAAAGATCCCACCTTTGCTTGCTATGTTTTGTTCCACTGACATTGGGAAAAATGGATGAATGAAAATTTATAGCAGTTAAATTTTTGGTATAACAAAAATGGATGAATGAAAATTTGGTTAATAAACTACTTCATTGCAAGACCGAAATTCAATATTTCTAAATGCAGATTGAAGGCATGAACGAAAAGCAAACAGTTTTCATTCAGATAATCTAATTCAAGCCAAATCAACGAAGAAAGCATATTGGCCTTCAGTGTTTATTTTTTGATAGACCAACTGAAGCACAACTGTAAGTCGTGACTAGCTGTTGCAAATGCTCTCCCAGGCTCAAGTGTTGTGAAGGACGGATTTTGGCCATAGCAACATTCTTATATAAAGGGACAGATTGAATTCTTAGGATATGAGTTTGTGTGACGTGTGTGTGTCTGTGTTTGATTCACTTTCACACATCTATCAGCTTTGGTCAGAAACAACAGAGGCCCATCTGAGCCCCTTTATCCTGAACAACACACCTTACACACACAAACACACACCTTAGACTCACACCTTACACACATTTATTTGGTAAAATGTTTTGGCGAAGAAGAGAGGAATAAAAATCAATGAAGATTATGGATTAATCTATATAAATACTGAATAATATCATACTGGACAAAACAAATCTACCACACTATGACAGTAATGCTGCTCACTATAGCTGTTTCCTTTAGAAACTCAATTGTGTCTGTTTGCTTAAGAAAATAGCGTGTTAGCTACAGTAATTAACAATAAAATATGTTAACTACACACTACAGCAGATCAGTAGTTCTACAGTGTGAACTACTGATCTACAGTAACTGACAGAGTTTAATGTGTTAGATTCAGCAACTGACACAGTACTGCTAACTACAGCGACAGGCACAGTAATATAAGTTAGCTACAGTTAGTGGCACAGCAAAATGTTGGCTACAGCATCCGGCACAGTTAATATGTTAACTACCGCAACCGGCACAGTAAAGATATGTTAGCTTCAGCAACCAGAGCAGAAAAATTAGTTGGTTACAGTAACCAATTCAAACATGTTAGCTGCAGCACAATAAGACATTAGCTACAGTAATCTACAAACCATTCAGTATATCCACTTTGGATGGAAAAAATAACAACTTTAATGGACCATATCCATTACTTTCTATGTTTTAATGGTTTTATAATGATTTTACACTCAAACATCCAACTTTTAATTGTTCCTGTTTGTGAGTGTGCATGTATGCGTGCTAGTGGGCTTGATAATAGGGAGCCACTCAACTCTCCCTCTATTTATTTACTTTCCCTTTAAAGTGCACTTTCTCCTTCATGTTTTTGTACTCCAGATGCCTTTGTCTTGTCCTCTTCACAACCACTCTTAATGTCCTGCTCTTATTGCCTCTCTCTGAGTGTCCTCCAGCCCTCCCATCTCTAGCTCTTTCCCTCTCACTTTTTGCACTATTTGTTGTCTGGCCCTCTCAGTTTTTCTCAGATTCTCTGCACCCCCCATGACTATGTCTTTCTCTTACTGTGTCTCTATCTGTTTTTCTCAATCTTTCCGTTCCTCTCCTCCGCCTTTCTCTCCCTCTATCTCATTCTGTCTTCGTTCCGTCTTCTCCATCTCTTTGCTCTGTGATGTAGTGTGCTTCTGCAGTAGACAGGTCTTGGCTCCACTAACAGCAGCTTTGCCTCTGGGCACAGGATCTCTGCTGATGTCTCAGAATCATGTATATGTTCTCCGTCTACTCTCGACGGGCTACACATACGACCACACACACGCTCTCCGTCTCTCTCATTCCCACTCGTCACATCCCAAGTCTATCCTCGGCGTATTCATGTCTCGGCTGTACGGGGTATTTTTCCCAAATAGTGGAATAAAGCCTGGAAGAAGACGCACACCTCCTCTACTGTGAATCTGTCTTCGTAGGTTAGTCAATAGGTGACCTCTGATGATGTGCATTCATGTGAAATATGTTCCCAGGATGAAACTGACGAGTGGAATAGAGGACGGGACAGGACAGACAAGGGCAGGAGCGTAGAGAGCTTATTGAAGTCTTTCTGTCCTGTTTGTGTTGCTTCCGAACTGCCTTCTGGATGTTAGCAGCGCAGGCTTCCTATGGCTCCAGTGACTGATAACAAAAGACTGAAATAGCCCAGAAAGTAGAACAGGTGGATAAATGGAAGGAAAGGACGAGACGAGACAGGAGAGGATGGGAGACAATGGCAGGGGTGGAAAGTAACACGGATAAGAAGGCAGTATAAAGGCAGTGGAGCTGTGACACTGGGTACTTGTTTGACTACAGTACAGTGACTCCAGAAGACCAGCAGGCCTGTCCTGTCCACCTAACGTTAGTCTAACATTACAGTCCGTCCTGTCAACTCCCACACTGCTATAATGTCTTGTCGCCTGGGCGCCTGAATACCTCCGTCCCGTTAACTGCTGACAGCAACCCTTTTCACACAGGAAGAGACACAAAAGAAAAGAGAGAGTGGGAAGGACTGTGTGTGTGTGTGTGTGTGTGTGTGTGTGTGCATGAGAGGGAGAGTTGGCGCTTCAACTCACATGATACCAACCACTGTATTCTTGACACACCGTGTTGCATGCTTGGCCAGGCCTGAGGTACAGCATGTTACCTTTATAAAGGACCTGAAGACACAAGCAAGACAGTCTGACTCAATGCCCTTTACATCAGTATTCAACTGTACAGTATCCTAGAGCTGTACCTTTAAGAAAAGGCTAGAAAGTAGTGTTGGAGGCGTGGCTGGGAAAACTACAAACCAGTAGAAACTACAAACCACTTTCTACAGGTTTGTAGTGGCGGTTGGGTGACAGAGAGGGCAGATGGGGAGTGGATTACTAGAAGGTAATTCATTAGAGATTTGTGAGTGAGCACACAATAGATCTACAGTGTGAGCTAGTCTCTGAGTGCCTTATGGTCCTCCGCCGTGCCGATCTAGGTGCCGGGCCGCTAGTCAACCAACGTGGACGGCCTGGGTTGACAACGCCACGCTAACTGGCGGTGGGTTATGGGGAAGACGCTGACCGGGGTTTAGGGAACCTATAAATCCAATGATTTTACCCTACTTGGACTTTACTGTTGATGACTCCAACTAGGTCTTACCTTGTTAGCCATTGTAGACCTGCACTTATATTTGATCAAATGTGTGATAAAATGTGTCTGTATATTATAGGATATGTGTGTTTAGATGAGGAGATTGAATAGTGGAACTAGATGCTGAGACCAGTTCTGCCATGTGCAAATGTAAAATATTGGAATGTATTGAACATTTTTGGCCACTTTATTTGTCGCTGTATGTCAATATAGTGGAGCCTTGACAATCTGGATAGAGAATATTATGGGGTCTATTATACACATGTGAAATACTTGTGACTCAACCGTTGATGGCAATGAACCCAACTCTTAGCTACTAGTCCCAGCGACTCAGGACCCAACTTGAACTCAAACACAAGGAACTTGTGATCAGACTCCATGTTTAGTGACTCACCACATCACTGCTGCCGAGTCCTGTCCACGTCTGGACAAAAAGGGCCTCATCAGAAATTGGGTCATCGGTTTTTGACATTTTAACCATTTAAAAGTTAGAGCCACATTGTTTATTACAACCACATAGCAGCCACTAGAGCGTACTCATTTCATCCTGGTTCCCCTGACCCTAGTTTGGAAATTGCTGAAGCAAATTCAGAATTTGTGTTCCAAGAGAGAGCTGCAGTTTTAGAATAATAAATGGGTTTTGTCTGTTTTAAGTTTTTATTGCAAACTGCTAGACATACTGTATAGGAGACCTACTGTATAGGAGACATACTGTATAGGAGACCTACTGTATAGGAGACCTATTGTATAGGAGAGGGTTCATGGACAGAAATTAAACCTCCATTGAGCTTGATTTGAAAGTCCATGACTTGGCTTATTCTGTGTCCGCAAAACATCCATGGTGTTTGAAATGGGGAAAAGCAATAATCATAATGGAAAATAGATATTTCGAAATATGTTTAATGTTTTACAAAAAGCATTCACACTGTAACCTTTAACCTCTCAAACAGTACACAGGCCCAAAAAATATATGATTAATACAGAAGTACATTTTGTTTCAAAAGTTACTCCCCAGTATGTATGTCTTAACCCAACCTGTTAAATGGCTCCAAATATTGAGCAGTGATATTACTGACTAAAAACACCTGTTTGGGAGCACAAGTCACAGAGGCAGAAATGACTACAGTAAAGAGTAACAAGAACACAAATATTACATCGTTTAATGTAGCAAAAACCAATTAGGCTAAAACACCCCCACATTGTTTGGAAGAAATGTGATGAAACTACACACCAGCAGATGAACAGACCATCGGTTTACCTGGTTTTGCAGGATCAGACACAATGACAACAAAAGTGGTTTTAACACCTCCCCAGGGAGGCTACCATACTTCCAGTGAGAGTGAGGGTTGTTGCCCGTGCCTGTGCCTGTTAAATGACGTGTCAGGAGACAAGCTATGCCTAGATCTCACAAAAACTGATGAGAAATTAAATCATTTGATTATCATATTGGAGCCGCAGAGCTTATGAATCGGCCACAAAAATGTCAAGGACATTTCAAGGACCAAATTGAGGATTGGTTTTCCAGGTATTCCTCTACTTGATATTCTGAACTCCAAATGCAGTACTTCAGGAACCTCAAAAAGCTACTGACAGAAGTAGCGACATAAGAAATGAAATGAGAGACAAAACATGGTTCAATGTATCCGCTTTATACCCCCTTATTCCAGTTTGCTCCAGGTTGTCTGTCAGCCCACACGTTGGTGTCGCGTCTTTGAACGTCTAAAATATACATTTTGTGCTGTATTCAGCCTTTTAGTTAGCTACCCTTCACTTGGTTAAGAAAAACACTGAGCCGAGGTGGATAGTACAACCGCAGTCTCCCTACAGACATTGATTTTGTCGCTAGATCATCGCACTTTCCCCACTGCATTCCAATGCCATGGCAATATTCTGTGTTCTCCCCTCCCCATTTTGTGAAATACAACTCACTATACCAATTAAGAATGTACAGTAAATTCGCTATACAGCTAGCTCAGTCGGTCTTAAGACAGTCCTCTATAGATAGATGACTCTCTGTACCAGTAACAAGTTTGGTACTAGACTGATATTGAAATTACTCTCCTGACGCCAGACATTAATGTACATACAGATGTTATTTGGACCATTGATACATTACTGGAAGTATACCATCTGTCTAGAGACTCTGGATTTATTTGTGTATCCTGAATTGATGCCAGCCTGATTCTTAAAACAACTAAATATCTTAAACAATTTGTCTTCAGTGGAGTACACCTTCATAATGCAGTTCCCTCAACAATGTATCTCATTTCACGGTCCCATAATAGGTTGTCAGAATAAGGACTCAAGACAGATATTCAAAAAACACGATTATTTGTCGAAAATTGCCAGCACTTGTAAATCATGCTTAAAAGAGGAAAACGTGATTTTAAATTATGTATTCAAGAAAACAAGCCCTGTTCATATTTGTGGTTTTTGCCGTGGAGTGACAGCATGATAAGGGCAGAGATTCAGTGTGGGATTTGGTATAGTGGGACCAAACCTAGAAACGGTTGCTTTACAGTAATCATTTCGAACAGACATCAGTTCAGTTCCGTGTTTGCTCTCTGAGTCCCAGCGTAGCAGATAACCGTTCCCCTCTGTTCACCTCTGGTATGTGTGGGGTGGTGACGCTGGGTACTGAGAGGGTGCACGGGCACACTAGCACAGGCCCCTAATGTGGGTGCACATGCCGCTGACTGGCGGTAAAAGCAGGAGTCATGGGATTTGTTGTTTTCCTGCCTCTGATTTGTAGTCAACAGAGATCAAGGACATGCCCTGTTCACTTCTGAAATTGAACAATACAACAAAAGCCATGGGACAATACTCCTCAACCCAATGTAAGGGTAATTGTGTCCAGGTTTATGACAGGCTGCCAGAGAGAGGCAGGTGACCTTTTGGTAACTGTGACTTTAGCTTTTAGCTTAGCATAACCTACATACTTCTAACCTATAACGTAGGCACATTGGAAAAAATGGGCTGGAGAGCGAGCACAAAGCATTGTCCTTCCATCGAAGTCCATTTTATCAAAAGGTTTTATTACAGCTCCGAAACCTATTGCAGTATTCTATCTCACCCTCTCCTCTCCCGCTCTCTCCCCTTTTGCTCCATTCTTCCCATCCAGTCTTTCTATCTCATCTCTATTGTCTTTGCACCCCTCTCTCTAGCTCACTTTATCTTTCTGTACATTAGAGCCAGACTTTATCTGCTCCCTCGTTCTTAAGTCGCACAGATGCCATTTTGTTTTATTCACATGTCTTTGTCACCATTTCTGTTCCTGCCTTCCTCCCTCTTTTTTTCATTCTCCCTCTCTCTCTCTATAACCATCTCCTCCACGTCCGTCTCTTGCTCTGAGCATTCTTCTTTACTATTTTATTATTTTGGCTGGCTCTCCCAGCTCTCTCTTTCTCTTTCCCATCTCCTCAGCTCTTTGCAGCATTCAGCGCTTCCTTTTTATTCCACTTCCTCCTCCTTTGGCTTTAGAAATAGCATTTGGATTTGGCAGATTTAGATTTCCCCCCGTTCTGCTGTATTTAAAACAGATCAATTACAGAAATGGAAGTAAAGACAGAGCCTCTAGATTGCACAGGCTGCTCCACACAACCAAGGCCACACAGTTTTTCTCGCTAAAAAACCCATCGGTTTCCAGCATCTAACCAAAGGCTCCATTTGTCTTTGGTTACCTCAGCCCTCGGTCAACCCTTCTCTCCACTCCTCCCCAACACCATTTATAAAACCTGAACGGTAAACAAAATGTTGCTAGATCGAATCCCAGCGATTCCAGAAACTCGCATTTGGTCCATGCTCAATTCTGTTACTCCTTCTTGAGCCCTGTTTCCAATGAGGCGACAGAATTGTCAACGGTCCAAATGGAGGTGTTGGTTTGAAAGTGTATCTTGTGTAGGTTGGACTTTGTGTCGAACTAATGACTTAGTTAATGTAATCCTTTAATATAATCCCCCTCTTTTGATGTATTCGTTCCATCCTGTCATTCTATCGCCTGTTCTTTTAATGGTGGTGATGTAAATAACAGCTGGCTGCCTTGTGAGCGCATATGTGTTTCACATTATTCATAGTCCTCATTACACAAAATACCTTTTTCACACAAACTTTCACTCACCAAAATCTCTCTCTTCCTTCCTCTATGTTCAGGCAGGGCCAGGCAAGTTTCATGGTTTGTCAGCAGGTGTAAAACAGTACAGGGAAGAATAACTACTTAATCCTTGAATCTCCAGCATAGGTTCAGGAACCTTCTAACTGTTTGGAGAAAAGCACATACAGTTGTTCTCAAAATTATAAAACCCTGTTGGACTTTTTGACATTAAATCTAAATGGATTTACATTTAAAATAAATTGCCACTCAACAGAATTAAACCACAATGGGTTAAAATGTGTTAAATCAGTTTTGATTTCATGTTGTAACTCAATAAAATGGGCGAAAGTCCAGCAGAGGTTAATCCCTAAATCTTGCATTATCAGAACCGGTGCTAGGTGTCAACGATAACTTTTCTTTTCAATAGTCTGGAACCCTGTTGAAAACGTTATTTTGGCCCTCTACTGATCCTCTCTTCATTCCTTCGTATTTCATTTCAGTGTACTATTAAAGCTAGATTTAAATTAGCAACACTAGCTGCCACAAGATTCAGCATACTTTCTGCGTATTTTATCTTTTTATTTGTATTTTTCCACTTGAGAACAGCCACAGTTATACACAGTTTGTCCCCATAGCCTCCGTATCCAAGAACCTCCATCACCCATCACCTCTAAATCATTCATATTCACAGACAGAAGCAGGGGAGAAAAGGTCTGAGGCCTGCGCTTTATTGCAATTGAGAATGTTGAAAAAATAATCATTCTTATCATGACTCGCCTTTATATATTCCCTTCATTCCAGTTCGCCTCTGGATGGGGAGAAGATGTGATTGGTTCCCCAGTGTTCTGTAATATCCATTAGGAATCCATATAAACAATATTTTATGAATTGATTTGATTCGATCGCATTATGATTGTATCCTAATTCTGCAATACTCTGTTTGTCATATGTAAAGGAAGAATTTATTCAAGCTCTAGTTGATGCATGGTGGAAACTAATGAAAGCTCTAGTTGAATGATGGCTGACAAATGGTGGAAGCTCTGCTTGAAGATCTATTGGTAGTGAGGTTGGCTGGTAAATAAAGTTTTAGTTAAAGATTGTGGAAAAATCATGGATTTATACATGGTCAGAGCTCTGTTAGAAGCTCTAATAGATGACGTGCTGATGTGCATGTGTTAAGTTCTAATAGAAGCACAGCTGACAAATGGTTTGAGCTCTAGTTTTGATCTCTGTACTCAAGCAGTGTAGCCAAATAAATATATTGATGATAATAATAATTTGTCTGGGCTGTAGTTGAAGCTTTTGGTTGGTCTGAAACACAACCATGACCCTTGTCTTCTCGAGAGACTTCCAGATTTATATGTAGTCTGATGGAGTGCAGTTGAAGGGAGCAAAGAGCATATGTCAGGGAGTATGAAGGATAGACTTAATGTGTAGTTGATTAAAAAAAGATATCAATCAGCACATAATTCCTCATAATGACAAAGATAAAACATCTTTTGAGAAATGTGTGCCCATTTAAAAAAAAGATATATCTAAATGAATTGTCTTAGGTCCTGTGTCCTCTGGGTGAGTATTCCCAGTCCTGACTGAGAATCATCCCCATAGCATGATGCTGTCACCATCAAATGGATAGAATTAGCTAGATGATTGGGTGTACCTTGTTTTCTCCAGATGTAGCATTTGTCATTTTGACCTAATAGAAAAATGTTTGTAACGTTCTGTCTTGTTTTCTTGTGCGTCTTTCTGGTCACTGGTGTTTTCTGTGTTGGTTTTCCTTGTTCATGAAGTTCAGCTGTCCCTTGTTGTTTTGTCAGTCGTCACACCAGTTAGTCTTTTTTCTGATTAGGCTGTGTATGTAAGCCCTGAGTTTGTATCAGGGGTTTGTGAGTTATTGTATGTATTCTTGCCATTGGTGCCAGTCATGTCTAAGCTTGTTGCAAGTTTTTGCATAGTGCGCTACCTGGTGTGTTTTCTCAGTCCGAGGGTTTTCCTGTAATCTTTCTTGTTTCGCCTAGTGTTCGGTTTGTAGGGTATTTTGTTTTCTGCAGTTTTACATGTAGTCATGGTCTTCATCCAGTCCTGTTCTGATCCAGTTCCCTCTGTCAGGCGTCTTGAACACAATAAAAACTCTGCATTTGGATCATTGCCTACCGTCTTCTCCCAGAGTCCGTTACAATGTTGGTCTCTTCAGACCAGAGAATCTTTTTTGTCATGCTCTCAAAGTCCTTCAGACGGTATGTCATATGCCTTGTAGTCAGCAGTGCATTCCGTCTAGCCACTCTACCATAAAGGTCACAGGTGGAGACCAATCAAGTTCTAGAGACCCTCAAGGATGATCAAAGGACATAGGATGCATTTGAGCTCAATTTGGAGTATCATGGTAAAGAGTCTGAAAACGTATGTACATGAGATACGTCCATTTTTCATGTACAATATATTGGCACCCACTTAAGAGTCTTTTTAAATTTGTCAGTGTCTGGTATTGTGTGTAGATTGATGACAAAGCAGTTTTGATGACAAAGCAGTTTTATATATATATATATATATATATATATATATATATATATATATATATATATATATATATATATATATATATATATATATATATATATATATATATATATATATATATATATATATATATATATATATATATATATATATATATATATATATATATATATATACATACATACATACATACATACATATATATCAGTAATTAGGTTTATAGCACAACAAAATGTGGAGATATTGAAGTGGTCTGAATACTTCCCAAAGCACTGTCGCTATCTAACATTTCCCCTAATCGACACGGTAATGGCTGGTGGCATGGTAAACGGGTCCTAGATCAGTGCCAATGGTCATCTTTTGGATCCGTTTGGGGAACGGATCCAGAATGCCATGACACATTGATTAGTGGTTAATGAGATGCCGTGACGAGGGGGGTAGGTTTGTGTACCGCTTGTGGGCACACAAATGCACAGACTCTCTCGGTCACAAACACACACACACGCGTGCACACACCCCACAAAATGTGTGCCCGTTGGGGAAGTGAAGTAAGCATTAGCGGGACGTGTCATTGTGGCTAAATGCTAAACAGAAGTTTTGGGTAATCATCCCATTGTTGTGCGTGAGAGGATCAGCCAGACAAACTGAGCTCCTCAGGGTGACACACACCAGCGGCTCTCCTCCCTCTGTTTCTGCTGTTTCCCTGCTTTTTACTCTCCTGTTTCCCTGCTTTTCACTCTCCTGTTCTGTAGGGGCACCGATTTAGTTGGTTAGAGAAAGAGACAAAAAAGATAACAGTGGGTAGAGGAGAGGCGATGGATATTTCTTTGTATTTGTGACTGTGGCAGTAAAATATCTATTGGTGTCATAGCTGCAAGCCAGTAAGGCTTTAACCTGTCTTTTGGAGTCATGGCTACAGGTCAGTATGGCTCTAACAGATCTGTTGGTCATGGCAACATGTCAGTATGGCTCCAACAGATCTATCGGTCATGGCTGCAGGTCAGCATGGCCCTAGCAGATATATTGGTGTCAAGGCTACAGGTCAGTATGGCTTTAACAGATCAATTGATGTCAAGGCAACAGGACAGTATGCCTCTAACAGATCTGTTGGTCATGGCTACAGGTCAGTATGCCTCTAACAGATCTGT
>JACXGJ010014994.1:0-14080 GCA_016801105.1 Esox niger
GTTACCCCATGTGTCTTGCCAAAGCAGTCGACTGAAAGGGAACTTCGGTTTATCTCTGTAACCTCGGTTCACGGTGTCACAACCTGGCTCTTTGGCCGCGACAAACAAGAGGGAGGCGACATTCGAGTCGGCTAGGCCGTAAATGACACGTTATGTTCTGTTTCAGTCTGAGAGTGACCCCGTCGACATGGCCCTCTCAAGCCGCATTGCCCTGGTGTTCATCTACAGCCTGGTGCTGATCATCGGTACCGCTGGGCTGGGCCTGATGATCCACATGGTCAAGTCCAACATGAGGTCTGTCATCATCATCGCCATGCTCAATCTCAGCCTGGTCCACCTGCTTTTCCTGGTAACCGTGCCTTTCAGGATCTACTACTACTCTGTTTACAACTGGGGCCTCGGCAAAGAGCTGTGCAAGGTCACCAGCGCCATGATCCACATGCACATGTACCTGGCGTTCATTTTCTACGTGGTCATCCTCATCATACGACTGTTGGGCTTCCACAGCAAGAAGGATCACTACGAGTTCTACAGGTAATTAGCATTATTCTACAGGTAATGGACTGTGTTCTACAGGTAATTAGCATTATTCTACAGGTAAAGGACTGTGTTCTACAGGAAATTAGCATTATTCTACAGGTAAAGGACTGTGTTCTACAGGAAATTAGCATTATTCTACAGGTAACGGACCATGTTCTACTGGTTATTAGCATTATTCTACAGGTAACGGACCATGTTCTACTGGTTATTAGCATTATTCTACAGGTAACGGACCGTGTTCTACTGGTTATTAGCATTATTCTACAGGTAACGGACCATGTTCTACTGGTTATTAGCATTATTCTACAGGTAACGGACCATGTTCTACTGGTTATTAGCATTATTCTACAGGTAACGCACCGTGTTCTACTGGTTATTAGCATTATTCTACAGGTAATTGACTTTGTTCTACAAGTCATTGATTGTATTCAACAGATAATTGTCTATTCTAAATATTGTTAATTATGTTCTACAGGTAGTTGACTATGTCAATACAATTTTAAGTGAGTGAGCCAAAGGAACATATTTGTAAATGTATACACTATATTATAAAAATTATTGTCAGTTAATATTAACCAGAATTATTTTTCAGTACATGATGCATCCTCTACTTGCAGGTGAAAAATGTAAAAAAGGACTCGAATGCCAACAAACTGCCAATAAAACTAACACTTGTTTGGGGAAATACATTAGGGTTTTGAAAAATGTGTAATTGTGGTTTGACCTTATGTAAATCATATATCACATGTTGGTTATTTCCAGTTGCAATATATCTTATCGCTTGGATTATTTAAAAGAGCTTTTTGGCATATCCTAACCAAGATTGCTAATCAATTTGGAGTTGACTGTACCTCTGATTGTGTCTGGGGTGGATGGGTGTGGCAAATACTACTTTCTCACAATATGACTGAAGATCTCTTCTCTTCTCCAGGAAATTGCATGCTTTTGGCGCCAGTGTGGCGGTGTGGGTGCTAGTGTTCATGGTAGTTTGGCTCCCACTCTATTACAACTATGGCAACATGGACAAAAATACCACAAACGACAACAATAAAACCAGTTCCACAGATATCACAAATCCCACCAATAAAACCGGAAACAATAACAGTTGTTTCCGGTTTGGCAAAGCAATGAACAACCTAATTGTTCGAGTGTTGAACTACATCTTGAGCTTTGTGATTATCGTCGTGGCGTCCGTGCTGTTTGCCCTGCAGTGCCACGTCATAGGCATCTTGGTCCAGAAGTTCGGGCCAGACTGCACATCCCACCAGGAGTTCTGGGCCCAGCTGAAGAGCCTGTGTTTTGCAACGGTGCTGCTGGTCTGTTTTGTCCCGTATCACATGTTCCGTATCCACTACCTTACCAACCTGCACCTTGAAGACCACAACGAAGTGTTCCTGAGTATCAACGCCCTGAGCTGTTGCGATATGCTTACTTTTCTTGGGAGGAGACACTGCAATTTGTGTGACAGAATACGAACTGCGTGATGTCACACCAAAAATACAAAGCATTTTGTGGCTGGCGAAATGACCAATGTCTGTTTTTATGTACTGGTTGCAAAACGTCTAAATGTGAGAAAACAAATTTAAAGGGGATATGCCGAATGTGCTCCCACCTAGTGGGCTCTAGCTTAATTTGAATGCTATATAATTCTAGAGAGGTCAGGGTTAGGTGCGTGTACACTGTTCTGACACTAGTTCGCCTGCAAACGCCCTGCCTTGCCTCAGATGGCCGCTGGGCTAATTGGAGAGGTTTGTTATCGGCGGGGAACGGCTGTAGGGACATAGTTTGAATTTTCTTTGAATTTTACATGATACCAACCAAAATTATTTTCAACTGAAGAGGAAAACGACCAAATATTTTTTCTCACTCATGGGGAAAGTGAAAACACACGTTATCATGAGCGCTGTGCTAGCAGACAACAGGTTTTTGTGGTGAGGCCATATAAAAAAACAACTCAATGCTAAATAAACACAACACATTTTATTAATACAGTGCTAACTTATAAAACCCACCTGAGACACCAACAATCTCTGCTACCATCCTCTAAGCATTGGGCTTTCATTGTCTCTGTTGGATGGCAAGGAATAGTCATATAAAAGGGAAAGGTGCTTTTACTCCAGTTGGTAGCAGATTTCATATAGAACAAATATTTCCCATGCCGTTGCATCAATGATGAACGGTCATGATCATGAACGATTCACTCTTTTTGAACAAATCTTTTCAGGGAACTGCTCTAGAAGAATCGTTCAATCAGTGAATCACATTTGCGCAAGAGGATCACAGAGCTATAGGCCGCTGTGAAGTTGAAATGTTGTACTGTTTTATCACCATCGTGGTCTCAGGACACTACGTACACTATGATACAAAAATCCAGGGCACACGATTACGTATGAAATATGACGTTACGTTTGGTTACATAACAATGCGCCACCAAAACGTATGATACATTACAAAATGCCTAAACGTTACATCTCTTACGAACGATATGACAACGTATGAAATGTTACGAGCGCTATGAAAACGTAGAAATAAATAAGAATTCAACTAAATGTTCGAACCGGCACCATTCAGGCCTGAGGCAGTCACCCTACCCATTGTCCCACACTAGATTTGTAGATTATGGATGACTAACAGCAACACAAAGGTCGCAATAATATGTCCTAAATGCATTGCTACGTTAAAAGGATGTGCTTTACAAATAAATTAAAGCGCCAAATTTAGCGGAATGCAAGTTAGCACATTTCGGAGAAAGTCGCACAGTGCGTCCTTACAACATAACAGTTTTAAAATAAAGATAATGTTACAAAAATGCAACACAAGCTAAATCATGTCTTTGACCGGAAAGTCAGGAATACAGGTCGGCTTGGATGTAAGCTACATTTCAGATCTGCCGGAACCTCTAAGGTGAGGCCAACCTATTGGCTTCCACAACAATTTTCAAAATTATAGTTATTCAGTGCACTGTGACATCTAGCAACCTGGTCTCAGAAGGATTAATGGCCTGTGTACAATTGTTGGTCTGTAACCCTGCATGTGTGATTTATTATAGAAGTTTAGAATAATTAAGGACCAGAATTAAATAGATCTAGAGTCGCGGAACTTCTGAAATTAGTTTTGACCTCTTGCACGGTCAACCGCGTTTGACATGGAATAGCGAAACATTTTAATTTCTTTACAACAGCTTGACGCACCAGATTAGCTCAAACGGCCACGCTGCCTTTCCTACACGTTTTCCCTACACGTTAACCTTAACGGTTGCACAAATAGCGGGGACAATAAAACGTGGGGGATTGTGGCGGACAGTGTTGCCAGGTGTGGACGTGTGCTGAGGAATTGGGCTATTTTTAATAACAGTGTGCAGGCAAAAATTGGCTTGGGCCGGTCGATTTACAGATAGGGTTGTATAGCTTCGGGTGTTTTTCTGGAGTCTGCGGGTTATTCAGCAGTTTACAGTCAATCAAATCTGGTAACACTGGTGGTGGCAGAGATTGTTGGTGTCTCAGCTGAGCTTTATAAGTTAGCACTGTGTTAATAAAATGTGCTAGGTTTAATTGGCAACACCACATAAACATGTTGCCTGCGAGTATAGGGCTCATGATAACATGTGTTTTTATTTTCCCCGTGAGTGAGAAAAAATATTTTTATTGATTTCGTGTTACATTTTTAAAAAGTTCATGAAAAGATGTCAACAGTACTCCCGCCCAGTATGCGCCCAAAACCAAACACCTATAGCGTATACGTCCATAAGTGGCCCTCTGGGACAAAGCGACACCTTTGCAGGAGAATATGCACAGGTACCGTGGACGTGCATCGTAAGCTTCCATTTGGTCTAGCTCCCGCTCCTTTGATGGGAATTTTTTTAAATGATTATTTATTTCGAGTTTGTATAATCACACGCATGCTTTGCGTCCTTATATACAGACAGGATGTTTTTTGCTACAGTCTGAGAGCCTGACAGTGGATCTCCACTGTTCTGGCCATCCGACGGATCCAACTCATTTTCTATGAATATTATGAATAGCGGCAAGAAACATCTCGGGAAGGCGGCGTGGCCGTTGGGGCTGTTCCAGCAGTCGTCTGGGGCAAGGCAGGGCGTTTGCAGGCGAATTCGCACCGGAACAGTGGACATCCACCGTGAGGCGAGACCTGAAATGTACTACCCGGACTAAGCAGGCCAAAGGGCTCAAGAGCCCAACGGATAGCGCCTTTAGAAGTGTGCTACTAGAGATGCTACTAACAGTGATTTCGGGCAATAGCCATAGCAACTGCGTCTGAAGGAATCTAAATAGTAAAATCCCAATTGGAGAATGATTTCACAATTAAATAGTCACAAATTGTGTTAGTTTTTTTGTGGGCAGAGACTTTGACTGCAGTAACGCGTGCCAAGTAGAATTAAGAAACTAACATAAATGGAGCCTGACCTCAGCATATCCACTATTATCGCGTTACTTCATTGAGAGTTTTCTGCTAGTGAGACCCTAAGCTTTGAGGCGGAACAATCAAATCAATCAATCAAATTTATTTTATAAAGCCCTTTTTACATCAGCAGTTGTCACAAAGTGCTTTCACAAAACACCCGGCCTTAAACCCCAGGGAGCAAACAACAGTAGTGATGAACTTCAAGAGCGGAACCAACAGAGAAAGCAAGCAGATTTGTCAGGGAAATGGTTCCCAAACTTGTGGTCGGGACAGAATTTCCCTGAGAAAAGCTTTACTAACATTATCAAACAGTGGATCAGCACAGTGTGTTTAAAACTAGAAATTCCCTTGTGTGATTGCACAATTAGCCTAATGCAGATATTGACATCGTTATTTGTTATTTATTATTATTTCTGCTGTTCAAAACTGGTGTACGAAAGTAAAAAGTTAGCATGGTCAATGGGGAGCGGGTGGAGATTATTTGAGTCTTGTAATTCGTTTATCTTTCACATGAGGTCAAATCCCATGAACATGCCATTCTTAAACTGTAATTTAGCGCCATCTGCTGCTTATTCATACAGCTATAATACACAGAGTATAATTTATCTTGCATCATATTGTAATGTATATATTTCTTACTAAGTTAAACCCAGCCTTTGCAAACAGGTTTTATATTGGGCAATATCAGGCTGCAGATTATGTAAATATTGTAATAAATAAATGGCTAAAACGTTACAGTTCTACTGCAGTTTGTGAAACATTACCTCCTTTAATCTCCCGTCTCGACAGAATAAGCAACGCTGACCACAAACACACACACACACACCTATTCCTTTCCCTCCGGAGTTTTATGGAGGTTAGTTACTGTTTAACGTCCCCACCTACTTTCAGTTTGTTTAGTAAATCGATCTAATGACAGCAGAAGCCGGCGCCATCTAATGTGTCGCTCATTGGATTATAGGCCCATAGTTTTCCCTTCCAGATCTCTGTGTGTTGTTGCAACTCTGCCCACGACTCTCCCATTTGGTACGGTGACACCGATAGACAAAGCTGGTGCGGTGGTTAGGTTACAGGTGGACTAACCTTCTTTTGGATGAATGCACATCGCTGTTAAACAAAAAGGTAAGCGATTTCCACTTAATGTCAAATTATTTCTCTTCCCCAAATATTCAGTCGATATTTTGTTTTACATATTAATTGTTAGATTTGTTTTTCGTGGTCAGATATCAGCGGCTGTCATACCTAGCCTTTTCAGTTCACCTGTATTTTGGGTCGTATGCTTAGTCCGGCTAGGTGCGGTACAGTAGTCTATGGTCAGTGAAATGTCACGTGGTCCTGTTTTTGTCGGGTGGTGTGTTAACAACCTGCACGGGATAGGACGTGTAGGCTAAAATCAGATCATTATAGGAGTAAAGTATGTCCGAGGTTTCTCGAAAGCCTATACATCTAACCGACATAAAACATAACTAACTATGTTTGGCTATTAAAAGGAAATATCCTTTATGTGAAGGTTATTTCAAAGAGTAAATCCCTCCCCAAATGAGAACATTTCATGAGGGCGGCTGTTGACCCATACCGTAGGTTACTGGTGTGAATTCAATAACTGTTGGAACTGAGAACTTCCTTATACAGATCCATAAAACATCTGTTTGCTTTTGGCTGTAGTTAAACAATGTTCCCAATGGACTTCCTCAAATAAGACCCAAATATTTTGAAGTACGGATCAATGAAATGTATTTGCTCTAAAACCATTGGCTCGAAGTCACAATAAGGAAGACGCAAGCTTGATAAAGAAAAAAAAGTTCTAATATAAAGATCTGTCAATATATCTCGCATATAGGCAAGATTGTAATACAACCGACAGTATACCACAACGTTTTTAGAGTGGTTAGATTTATATTTCTTTTGCACAAGATCACACAATACCTTGTTTAGTATCCTATATGAGAACTCAAATATACTTTTAAAAAAGTATCATTTTTAAATCAGATACTTAATAACATCGTGGTACATGTGGCTGGAATTCACTGGATTGACACTTTAAAGGTACATCTCTTGTTCTTTTAGCCACACGGGTAGGAAGGATCAGACAACTGAAACTGGATGACATCCGAAGATCTTACTTCTTCGTATCCTTATTCCGCGTGACACCAGTAGGGCAGGATGTCCACCTAAGACTACTTCCCCAGAAGTAACCCTTTCCCACGAGTTGGCCGTAACTAGCACCAGCAGTAACTAGAGCTCATTTGAGTTGGAAGACTAGAGCTCCTTTGAGTTGCTAGTTCCTCCCAGCGCTGAACGTGAGTGGGGGAAGGAAGTTGGGGCGCACCAACACTGCTAGCGCTATCATCCCTTTACTTTGGGCTGTTAAATGCCCCAGAATAAGGGTTCAGAACGAGGAACTTCACTTCATGTCAACTTGGAGCAAAAGATGTCACTGATTCAGCACTGGTAACACATCCAGCAGAGATTAAGAATCATGATGCTCCACGTGGTTAATCAACTGCATGCAGAGCTACAGTAAACAAGTCACTGATTCAGACACTTTGTCAAGAAGCTTTATTGACATGCCAGTCAAAACATGTATGATTCATTTCTAGCATTGAAGTTAATAATCCTCTTTTCAGGCTGTGCTAAATGTTTACTGTTGTTACAGCATAAAGTAAACAAAACATATGCCTACTGGCTACCCAAACCTGAAGTATAGGGTTTAATATAATTGAATAAATAGCTATCACCCTTCTATGCTTGCCTGTCTGTGTTGGGTAGATTTCTACAGGAGATTTCTTTCTTGTATTCTGCTTTGTAAAGCTTTGCCGCAACTATGACATTTTTGCAATCCATAAAATCAACAGGTGCATCAGTAGTTCAAAGTAAAAAACAATATTTCTGTATTCTTATTTTTTATACTTTTTAAAGTGTTACTGGTTTAAATAGGCAAATTCCTTTAATAAAAGGCCAATTCAAATTAAGTGTGTGAACTGCAATAGTCCAATGAATTATATGAAACAGTATGCAACGTGCCAAGCATTACAGCTCTACACATTTTACAAGGAGGTTGATCAGCATTACAATAGAAATTTGTCGTTTCTACAGTCAAGCCACTATTTCCAGACTGATATTTCACTCAACATGACAACAACTGTTCCTCAGCTCTGATCAAACCTTTGAAGGAATGTAGTCTGACACACAGTTGTTTAAAGTGCCCCCCCCCCCCACGCTTATTGGCCCCACTGGGGAAGATGAGCAAAAAGTACATGAAGACATCTAATTGTTGATTTAGAGATTTGGTGACCCTGAGGTTCAACCAACTTCTGGACGTTTTTCTCTTTAATGTTGATATTTCACATTTTGAGTGTAATGTACGTAGCTTTTACATGTAAGCAGTTAATGATCTGTGCGGTAGGACAGACATATTCTGTGAAACATATGAAATGAATGTGATCTTTGACCCACTCAGGTTTTCTTCATAATAATAGCCTTCTTCGGTACAGGAAACATAGCATCCATTAACAGGTAGTGAGAATGATGTCATCCAAGTAACACACATACATATTTTCACACCTAACTACACCTTCTGATATCTCAAACCCCTCTGTTATTTTTCTTGTGCAACATCCCCCCTGTTCTCCTATTTTGTCTACCCCTAACCCCTCCTTTCTTCCTCCTCCCTCTACTCCTCTCTCCTTCTCTGTAGCTTCGACCCAGCTTCAGTATCCTGCTTCCTCACAGTTTTCAACCCATTCATAATGGGGGGCTTGATGTGTCACACAGGCCGTAGCCCAACAGGCTGAACGTCAGACTGTCCTTGTTGCAGGTGCTGATCCCGTTTGTTATCGTGATGTGCACGTTTGAAAGCATCCAGGTCACCACACAGCTCTCCTCCAGAAGGTAAAAACACTGAGCTTTGGTCCGTCGTACAGATGCAAGCCCGCTTTGAGAATTGGCTTCATGAGGCCATTATTGAATTCCTTGTTTTATCCCGCCCTCCCCTTCGGTCTCCAGTCTGTTTCTCCTCGTCCTGGTGATTTCTGACCTGATGGCGCTGGTAAGAATGTGCATGGAGAAGCTGTGTGGGTGTGGTTACACCTGCAAAATAAATGGTTTTCAAAACAAAACCGTAACAAGTGATCACAACCGAAGTATAACAGGATTTGATTTTGGAAACCTCACGTAGGTCATATCCACTAACCCCCTCCCTTCTCCCTCTATTCCATCTCTTGTCTTCTCCATTTCTCCAGCATTTCTTCTTTCTAGTGCAGGACAATGGAAGCTGGCTGGACATTGGCACCAGGTAGGATCCAGCAAACACTCCAGAGTCACTGCTGGAAACATGACACAATTGAAAAAACAAGCGCGTTTCATCGCCCTGCGTCAATCGGGTTTCGGCCACTGGCGGTGCGTTCTTCAGTACACCTGGACACTCATTTCCGCTCTGTTTGCCCCTGTCTGTGTCCAGTATCAGCCACTACGTGATAGTGATGTCCATGACGATCTTCTTGATGCTGCTCAGCCTGGTCACCCACGTCCTCACCTCCAGGAGGGTCAGCCTGCGGAGGACACGCAAGATGCACTTCCCCTGAGGCGCCGCTGTGCTGCCGGCTTGTCCAAAGTGGATCTGCCTGACGTTTGGACCACTTGGGATCCTTGGATTATTTTGGAGAAAAAAACATGTATATGTCTGTCCGTCTGTCTGGCTTTTTGTGCACACGGGTGCTTTGACGCTATACTGCAGGCGGTCAACGTTCAAACTGGCTAATTAAATTCAGATACTGTGTTGTGGAACGTCTGCAGCCAGGTGTTCGAATCCCAGTAGCGGCATACTTACTGTGCCCCAGGTTCCAGCAGAGGGCGGCGCCGATTGTGCCAGAGCTGCTGGTCCGCCCTTAAGTAAGGTCGGACTGAGCGTCGGACTGAGCTTCCTTTGTCTCGTCGCCCCCTGGCCACTCCATGCACAACGTCTGGATCCTGGGAAGCAAAAAATAAACAGGGTGTAAAACATCAGAAATATGAGAGATCAGATGTAGGACAAGGTATACTTGAATGTTTGACATGTTGCATATGATCTAAATACTAGTTTCAATTGTTGGTTGTGAAAAAAAGGGTTCTGATGTAATGGATGAAGAGTAGCTTCAGTAAGTTGATTTAACATAAACAACTACTAAGGACAGCTGGATGAGGAATGTATTTGTGTTTTATGTAATTGATGGGTATGTGAATTTGTGATAAATATAGTTTTAAGTTAAAACTTTTTTGCCACTTATACTATATGAGGTTGTATATGGTAGAGGAAAGTGGAGGTTTTAGCAGGTAAGCCTGTGGGAATGTTATATTTTGGCCTGAATGCTATAATAAAATGTGATTAAGCTACTGTATAGAGAAGTTCATTATTTGCTGTCAGAACCATGGTATATTACCTGCTATTTACTGCTGAACTATCCTGGACCCAAACTATCTTGTTAACATCAAGTGGTCAATGGTACTGTTTTGTTTATAGTGTGCAGTACAGTTTCAGTTAAAGGTCTTGACAAACCTACTTGTTCAAGAGTATGTCTTTGGTTTTACTAGTTTTTCTATTTTCCACGCTGGCCTATGAAGCTGGTTGAGAGAATGCCAAGAGTGTGCAAAGTTGTGATCAGGTCAATGGGTGGCTACGTTAAAAAATCCTAAATACATTTTCATTTGTTTAACACATTTCATTGATAATTGCATGATTCCATTTGTTTTATATATTCATGTTATTTTGTAGTTTTGATGTTTTCACTATTTAAAAAAAAACGTTCAAATCGGGATGCTTTCAAACGTGCACATCACGATAACAAACGGGATCAGCACCTGCAACAAGGACAGTCTGACGTTCAGCCTGTTGGGCTACGGCCTGTGTGACACTGCAAATGCATGGGGACGTTACAACACATGTTCAGTCTATTATTGTGCCAACGTGGCTATCTGAATTGAGTCGTAGTGATCCTTTCTTACATATTTAGCGCTGTCGAAATGGGGTTGTGTACAGGACCACCACTAGACAATACTACAGCACAAAGAGACAATGTTCTCACACCAGCACATGGCCCAGAACCAATATAATCCAGGTCTGCCGCAGTCAACCACCGTTATTCAGATACTCTTATAAGCAGAGCCTCTCTTCCTTTCAGCTTATCATGCCCAATCAGTGATGCGTGTGTGTGTGTGTGTGTGTGGTGAATTACCTTCCACATCATCAAGCCCCCCATTATGAATGGGTTGAAAACTGTGAGGAAGCAGTATACTGAAGCTGGGTCGAAGCTACAGAGAAGGAGAGAGGAGTAGAGGGAGGAGGAAGAAAGGAGGGGTTGAGAGGTAGACAAAATAGGAGAAAAGGGGGGATGTTGCACAAGAAAAATAACAGAGGGGTTTGAGATATCAGAAGGTGTAGTTAGGTGTGAAAATATGTATGTGTGTTACTTGGATGACATCATTCTCACTACCTGTTAATGGATGCTATGTTTCCTGTACCGAAGAAGGCTGTTATTATGAAGAAAACCTGAGTGGTTCAAACATCACATTCATTTAATATGTTTCACAGAATATGTCTGTCCTACCGCACAGATCATTAACTGCTTACATGTAAAAGCTACAGACATTACACTCAAAATGTGAAATCTCAACATTAAAGAGAAAAACTTCCAGAAGTTGGTTGAATCTTAGGGTCACCAAATCTCTAAAACAACAATTAGATGTCTTCATGTATTTTTTGCTCATCTTCCCCAGTGGGGCCAATAAGCGTGGGGGGGCCCACTTTAAACAACTGTGTGTCAGACTACATTCCTTCAAAGGTTTGATCAGAGCTGAGGAACAGTTGTTGTCATGTTGAGTGAAATATCAGTCAGGAAATAGTGGCTTGAACGTAGAAACGACAAATTTCTATTGTAATGCTGATAAACCTCCTTGTAAAATGTGTAGAGCTGTAATGCTTGGCACGTTGCATACTGTTTCATATAATTCATTGGACTATTGCAGTTCACACACTTAATTTGAATTGGCCTTTTATTAAAGGATTTTGCCTATTTAAACCAGTAACACTTTAAAAAGTATAAAAAATAAGAATACAGAAATATAGTTTTTTACTTTGAACTACTGATGCACCTGTTGATTTTATGGATTGCAAAAATGTCATAGTTGTGGCAAAGCTTTACAAAGCAGAATGCAAGAAAGAAATCTACTATAAAAATCTACCCAAAACAGACAGGCAAGTATAGAAGGGTGATAGTTATTTATTCAATTATATTAAGCCCTATACTTCAGGTTTGGGTAGCCAGTAGGCATGTGTTTTGTTTACTTTATGCTGTAACAACAGTAAACATTTAGCACAGCCTGAAAAGAGGATCATTAACTTCAATGCTAGAAATTAATCATACATGTTTTGACTGGCATGTCAATAAAGCTTCTTGACAAAGTGAATCAGTGACTTGTTTACTGTAGCTCTGCATGCAGTTGATTAACCACGTGGAGCATCATGATTCTTAATCTCTGCTGGATGTGTTACCATTGCTGAATCAGTGACATATTTTGCTCCAAGTTGACATGAAGTGAAGGTCCTCGTTCTGAACCCTTATTCTGGGGCATTTAACAGCCCAAAGTAAAGGGATGATAGCGCTAGCAGTGTTGGTACGCCCCAACTTCCTTCCCCCACTCACGTCCAGCGCTGGGAGGAACTAGCAACTCAAAGGAGCTCTAGTCTTCCAACTCAAAGGAGCTCTAGTTACTGGTGCTAGTTACGGCCAACTCGTGGGTTACTTCTGGGGAAGTAGTCTTAGGTGGACATCCTGCCCTACTGGTTTCACCCGGAATAAGGATACGAAGAAGTAAGATCTTCGGATGTCATCCAGTTTCAGTTGTCTGATCTTGGTGATGTCAATGTTGTCAGCGAAGTCAATGGAGGACAACTACAAACAAAAACAGAGACACAAATTGAATCATAAGGCCTCAATGACTTGATAGAATTGAAACACTACAATATCAGATGTTATACTATACCAGGCAGATTCATTCAGGCCAAGACTTTTATTGCCTTAAAGAACAGACCAACATAGCATGAAGGATATTATGATGGAAAAATTGTGTTTATTGTGTCCACTGGGAGATTTGTAAAACAATAAAAAAATAAATCCACTGATTAACGTGTTGAAATTAAACTAATATGGATTTATGGAGCCAAAACCTGTATTGGAAGGAAAGGTGAGGTTATTTTGATTTGGACATTTTACATTTTCTGAGTCTCAAAATTACCTTTGTCTAGATTTGCCCACCTGTATGGATTTTCCTCAAAATATAAACCATGAGCTTGTTTTCCAGGAAGTAACCGTGTTAGACAGAGGTAATGAACATCAGAGTTCCATATTTACATTTCATTATCTGGACCCACTGGCTGCGCATCACTGACAGCTAAAATACACGTGGGATAAAACTGACAAAACAAATGCCCGTATTTTACCACTAAATTATATTGTCAAAACCTCAGAAACTTGTTTAAAAAATGTTTCTTCATGGTAGTGTGTGAAATGTTTTACTACCTATGACATTTTTACAGTAAGCTAAGGAGAGGTACTGCTTTCAACACAAATGAATAGGCAGTAACATGGTTTTCATGAGACAGAGACATTTAGCGCCATTTAACGGAATGGAAATAGAAAACAGTGAAAACCCTAACCTCCAGTCTCCCAGGGATACCCTGAGAAAGCATAGCTTCCTGCTCAATGTTGATCCACACAAACATCAGCCAGGACAAGGCGGGGGGGAACAGAGCCTCGGACCTGGAGAGACAGACAGGCACTTCATCACTGAGTGGACCCCAAAAGTCATTTCCCTCCAAAGTCCAGTGTTCCCCAATGCCAGTTGATGGTGGCGGCAATCACTCACCCGGTACTGAGGAGCAGGAATAGCCGTGAGCGTGAGGAAGATACTGAGGAGACGATGGAACAAACGAGTGGAACGCAGCAGGGGAATCAACAGAGAGGAACCTGGGTGAGAGAACATAGGGCCAAAAAACAGGGGGTTCTCTTTAGAAATGGGGGTTCTCTTTAGAAGCGGGGGGTTCTCTTTAGAAGAGAGGGTTCTCTTTAGAAGCGGGGGGTTCTCTTTA
>JACXGJ010014995.1:0-14077 GCA_016801105.1 Esox niger
GATCTAGTGCTTCCCTCTATTGGCCGTTAGGTGTATTGCGGTATAAAAGGAGGAATGTAATGTCTTTCTAAATTATTTTATAAGGGTTTATTTCTTGGTAGAGGAACTGACTTTTTTTATTGGGGTGTCTATATTTTCGACCTTCTTCATTATTTTATCCATTTATTTCAGCCTAAAACACTGTAATATCACTATAAAGACATGGATATATCAGAAAATAACTATCCCACAAAACTTCATACATATTTGAAACATAAATTTGCATTCACTGATGCAAAAATGTGGGTCGTAAAACTTTTTTTCCCATGTAATGGAATGGGGGTGCAAAATAGTGTCATTTTATTGGTGATTTTTTTGCTTTTTTTTTTTAGCCAAAGGGGTTGTGATACCCATATACACTCACTATAGATGTTTTCTTTTACAGAAATTATTCTAGGACCCCAAATGTGCATGTAGTGAAATCCGGCCTAAAATAGCCTGGATCAATGAGGAGACAGTCTATTAATAATGTCTATTAAGACTTCATTAGTACAGAGAATGACCACAAAATCAGTGCTGCTGATTTGTCTGACCGTTGTTATTACAGATGTTATGGTACAAACAGACTTTCACAACGATATTGAGCGGAAATGGTCTGAGAACTGATCCCTGTGGAACTTGTCGCATGTCATAGCCACCCTAACAGATTCACAATTGCTAATTGTGGCAAAGTAACTCAAACCATCTAGATACGATCTGAATCAATCAAGGACTGTCCCGGAGAGTCCTACCTGATTTTCCAGCCTATCTAGAAGTGTTCTATGATCTACAGTGTTAAATGCGGCACTGAGATCTAATAGAAACAGAACTGTTATTTTATCTGAATTCAGCTGTAAATAATTTAAAACTTTAATCTGGGCCGCTTCAGTACTGTGGTGAGGTTGGAAGCCTGACTAAAATTTGTCTAAGAGACTGTTCGAGGTCAGAATATTGCTGAGTTGATAGAAGACAACCTTCTCAATGATCTTGGCAATAAAAAGGAGATTTGATACAGGTATATAGTTGTTCCGTAAGGATTCCTTAAGGATGCAAGGGTTCTCTTTCTTAATATGGGCGTATTGGCAGCTGAAGTCTGAGGGCAGTGTGTCGAGAAAAGATTTGGAAGCTTTAATATGTTGAAGTGTTTCATCATGGGATTTTTGATCAATTGTATTGAATTGCAACATAATAACCAAGTAATGTCTTAGTTGTCATAGTGACGGTAAAATGTCCTTGTAAATTTGTTTAGTTCTGACGGTTCGTCTAATACACGCAAATTCAGTACATTTCACAGTATTACCCTGTTCAGTGGAGTCAGAAACTAACTGGAGATACAAATGATTTTAATTATGGACAGATAGTGTAATTTCAAACAGAATTAAAATTATTATTCAAAATACGATAACTCAATGTAAGGTCTAATTCTTACCCTCATTAAGTCATTAGGCCCTGAGTAAAAAGCCTAACATTTCCCTATTTACACACCTGAATGCCACAACAACAACATACATCAGACTCCCCAAGTAACATTTTACAGCTGCATCTTACCACTTTCTGACCACCTAAATATTTAGTACTTATAAAAGAGTTTTTACATTGTCCAGGTCAGAGCCTGTTATCTCATGTCAGTCATAATGCATTAAACCTGGGGACAAAACACTGACATTAGATCAAGACACACATACAAGGATGTACCTTCATCTTAGGTTTAGGACCTCATATTGGAGTTTAGACTCCAACTGATGTAGAGAGTAATTTAATTATTTGACATTCAAGTGTCAAGGTTTAGATATGTAGAATAAATAATATCGTGACAACGAGGATTACTAAGTATAACTGACTTCATGTTACGTCCCCGGCTCCGTGAGCGCGCAGCAGAGGGCGCCCGCACTCCTGAGTTTCAGTTTGCACCAAGTCACACACCTGTCACCAATCACCTCATCACCACGCATACAAATACACTTGGATCCTTACCTGCTGCCCTCACACTTCTTTCATAGTTGTCCATGTCGTGTGGGAGAAAGTCAGTTGTTAGCTGTTGTGTGAGTCACCTTTATATCAGGAAGGATAAAAAAAGAAATGCCTATCAATAGCAATGGTGTGAAAAACAAAAGGCCACATTGAAATCATGTCCTAATGTTTCATCCTGGTAGACAAAGATACTTGGTAAAAGTGCACAGTGTAGAATCCTGCCTCTAATGTTAACAAGACTGAATTTAACAACAACATGTTTTCTCCGCCCCTTCACTAACCAGACAAAACCAGAAAAGTATTAACTATTCCAGGAGGGTTTAGTGTGGGGGGATAGTATTAACATGTCCAGGGTGGTTCAGTGTGGGGGAATAGTATTAACTAGTCCAGGTTGGTTTAGTTGTGGGAGGAGATTATTAACTGGTCCAGAAAGGTTTAGTGTGGGGGGATAGTATTATCTAGTCCAGGTTGGTTGATTTTGATTACATGAACAAATTTACAACTAGAATGCCAAAGGTCTGCAAGCCTTTAATTGCTCCAAATCAAGGATTATTTTTGACAAAATCAGTTTGAAAGACACAATTATTATTTCAATTGAAATCCTTATTTCTAACCTTGTTAGTAACTATATTTCCTATAAGTTTTGCTATATTTCCTTTTCAAACAATTTTCATGTATGTTGTTCTGGCAAACAAGGATGTTTCCAAGTGACTTTAAGTGATCAGAGGAAGGCAGCAAACGAGGTGCAGAGCGAGTTAACAGTAACATCCTAATAATTAGTATTGTCCACAACAGAAACATCACAAACAATGATTCACACAGTAAAGGAGCCAAAGGGCAACTTAAATAGGGTCCCCCATTAGAGGCAACGCAACACAGCTGCCTCTAATTGGGGAGAAAAGAAAATAGTAAGGCAGAGATGTCTAAAGGTCCCTCTGCAGTATGGATGATTGCCGTCAGTTGTGGGAACATTGAGTGAAGTGTGCACAGTGCACAGACACTTGTTACAGCTGACATTGGTGCAGTTGGGATGTAGTCAATGAATGGTGGATATGAAGAACCCACGGACGCTTCTTCCCTCCCCCTGTGGGGTAGTCAGACATTCTGGAGAAAATAATGGGGACCCTGCTAAAGAAAGTTTGAATAACACTTTTCTACAGTACTTACGTTTATCCCGAAAGTTGACTGAGGAACCACCCTCATATGTAACCAGAAGTTAGACTTGTCTCTCTCTGTTTAGATCTGCAGTCTTCAGTGAATGGATTCCCACTTTACACAACATGATAGGTGGTACTAATCCGTTTTTCAAATTGTATACATGTCACCTGATTCATTCAGAGCAGGCAGTCATTCATTGGTGCAGCTGCAGGGTTGCCAGCAGCCCGTTTAGCCATAAAACCCGCCAAATGATGCAGAGACACAGTCTATTACACAGACAACAGTAAACCTCAGTTTGCAGGAATGGGGAATTTTCATTGCCCTGTTTGTGACAAATCTGTCACTAGAAGGAGACACAGAAAGACACCAGGAGACTTGCCAAGGTGTGACACAACACACATCACCCTCAGCTGCTGCCTGGTCAGAACATAACATAGACCTTAGTTTGTCTGCATCTACTACAGCATCGACACTGAAAACCAACTCATTTTCCACGCTCTCTCCCCTGCTTTCACCAACCACAGTCTCCCCCTCTCCAGAATGGACTCATCCTCCTCTTCCCCAACAAGATTCAACCTTACTTCCTGTTACCTCTGAAATCTATTCTGGAACAACAAATGCCCTGCCCTCTTCTGTTGTTCTAGGAGACAAATCCTGAATAAGGTCAAATAAGGTCCTCACTGCCAAAGATCTTTACGTAAGAAAAAACATAGTCAATTCATGGTCATTCAGAGGAAACACATTTTAAAGGACATAACAGTGAGTGACCATTTAAAGTGTCTGTGTGGATGCTAGAAATGGGATATCCACAGTCCATAAAACATGTCATGGCTTTTCTGTGCCCATACATGACCAAATCCAAACCTGGGGTCATGTGCAGAGGGTTCAGTGTGAGTCAGACTTCACACTTACTGCCGACCTCCACACAACTCTCTATACCGCTTTCTATCTTCTGATCTCATGCCGACATCGGCCAGAGGTGTGTGTGTGCTATCTGGGTAGTTGGTAAACAATATAATAGCTATCTAGCTAGATTAAGTGTGCTTGTACAGCAGATGTGTAAGATGGACGAAGACGTGTATTTAAAATATTTTGGCATGTTGGCTAATCGTTTCAATGATGTTCCTGGGATAGAAGACACCATCCACTTGTCATTGTTGGAGATGCTGCTTTTCCTTTGCATGTATATCTGATAATGCTCTTTAAAAGAAAGCAACTGTTAATTGATATTCTGAAAATATTTGGAGGTTTAAATCGTAAGCAGATAATATATTAGATTAATAAAAGGCTTATAGACCTACTACTTGTAAATGTTCTGGCTTCTATTAGCTTCCATTGCACATTGAGAATATCCATCACAGATTTCAGAACATGCTTGTTTTAAAAGACAGGGCGCTTTCCAACTAGCAGGGCGGTCCACGTTACAGCCTGTAATTTCAATTGTTTACTTTGATTATTGGTAGGAGTTTCAATCCAGATTTCATTCCGTTCGTGATTTTACTTTATTAAACTTGTCATTTTGTTCTCAACCAATTACACAATGTATGGTAATTATTTTGATCTTTAATATATTTTGTTTATCGAGACCCAATATGCTTTTATTGTTCCCTTAAAATTTTTGAGCAGTGTATATTCCCTTCATATTCTGCTCTGTACGTAGGCTATGGCAACTTAATATGGCTTCTTATCCCTGTTTTTATATTAACCCATCTATCCTTAAGGTCAACACATGTCTAACAATAATGCAGAATCACAACAACTGCTATTCTTTCTGCTAACATTGATTTCTAAGTAAATCAAACCAATGAAAAAAGGTCTTCAGCAGGATCAGGACTAAGACTTACTGTGTCCTAAGTTAAGACTAATTAGTTGGATAGCTTGCTAGTCAAATGGATGGTTGCTGACTAGCTGGATGAATTGATGGGTGGATTGTCAGGTTGCTTGGTCAGTTGGTCGTTGTTCAGTTGGTCAGTCATCAGAGGTGTCCCCCATAATGAAGAGAGAAACCTCATTCTTCAGTTCCTCCAGCCTCAGGTACCAGTCCTGGAGTTGTGTGCCTGCTAGAACTCTGTCAGAGCTGGCAAATGTGCCACGGGAAAGGGAAGTTTGGCTCCCCCTGCTGGAGCTGTAGGATGCAGTCCTATGCCGAAGTGTGAGAAAACCTGCACCAACACACGCACGCACACACTTTAGATAAAGGATTTATTTATTTGACAGAAAGAACATATTTACATTTTTAGTACATAATGTTGCCTTTAAAGTCACATGGTTTAACCATTTTGAATGAAATTCCAAGTATGTTGACAGTAGAAATCCCCTTAAATGAAGGCTGCTGGGCCCTTTTACCAACCCACAGAGCACAGAGGAGAGGAACTACAGTGTGTCCCATTGCCAGGTGCTCCTTGAAAGAACAAGGGATGGAAACAACACTTTTTATTATTTCATTCTTTTAAACCTCAAAGTGCATGGGTTTTAAAGTCTGCCTGTCACCGTCTTGACATTTTGGCTTCTGAAATGGTCTTTCTTTATAGTAGAAGGAAATGATTTAAATCTGGGGATTCCGACACTCAGCTACAAGAATGATGTATTGAAAACACTTTTTGTGAGACACTTGCATGAGTAATAATGTGAAGTAGTCAGGAAGAAATGTAAAAACACATGTTTGTTCTTTTTTAATGAAGAGCATTATTTTAGGTCACCTGTTTTACACTACAGTACAGCCAATAGTTCAGAATAACTACAAGTTGTTTGGTTTTTAAAATATAATAATAATACAATAAAATTAGCAAAGCATTTTTTTTGCTCTCAACCACATCGGTTTTCTTCTCAAAAACTCTAATACATCAATCAATATGCCCGGCTGGAGTCCCTGAATCTATTTGATCAATATGTACTTACAAATATTCACCAGTAGATGGCACTACTCCCTTTTTTCACTCAGGATTTTTTTTTCATTGGGTGCCTTCATTTCCATTGGAATTGTGCCATATCTGGATACAGTTGAGATTGGAATGGTGATGTGTCTTGTCTTCCTTTGGATGGTCACATCATGTGACACCCAACACAATTCAGCCACAAGCTGCTCCACAAAACCTTGTGGGTGATGACGCTGTTGGTTGGCATGTTATGATTCTTCTGGTGGTCCTTGTACATTATGTACACATTGATCATGGCAATGTCTGTATAGTAAAAGAACAGGGTCCTGTGTACATCTCCTGGTCTTGTGGTGCACAGTGTAGTATTGGATCAGCTGGTCCCATAGGTCCACACCTTGTTGTTTGGTTTCCTTTTCACCTTCACCATGTCTACAGATACACTAAGGCAATGGTAAAATGTCTAAATCCTAACAAAATACAATCCATGAATTTAAACTTTAATTCACAATATGTTTCATAAAGGGAATAAACTACAAAAAGCAATATGAACAAAATATCATCTCCCCATCTATGTACTGAAAGACGGCCAATATCAGTACAGTATAGTACGCTACAGATTGCTTCCACTGTTGACTTCAATCAACATCACTTATAGGAAAATACTGTACATTTTATTAACAGTACAAAGCTTAGTACTCTGAAACAAGATTAAATGTACCATTCTTATTTGCTCATTGAAAGTGATAGAAAACTGAATGTGACCTTTCCCCATTTACAAAGAACAATGTGTTCTGTCGGGTAGCGTTCATAATTATACTTCATAAACGGATAAAACTGATTCTCTCAAATAGCATTGGTGCACATTTGAGATTTGACCACTGGCTCCTCGTGTCATTGACTTCACATGGGTTGGTTTACCAGTTTGTGATTGGTTCATGCATTTTTCACTTCTAAACAACCGAATAAGATCAAGTATAATCAGTTTGGGCTGCTGCTGAAATCCTGAAGAACTCTAGGTTTTGAGATCCCTACTGTGGGGCTTCTGGTTTATGGAAGTACATGAACTAGACATTGTTATTTGCAGCAGAAAGTCCTTTGTCAGGGTCAGTAGCGGCCTTTTTAATGTACAGCTTCTATCACAAAACTTTTTTTATTTTGTTTAACTCCTTGAAAACCCAGTTAAAACCATTGATTGTGTCTCTCTGTGTCTCTGCAGGACCACATCTGTGAGAACACGGCCACTGGAGGCTTCAGTTGGAGGAGTGTGGAGATGCTGGACCTAAATGCACTCTGGTTCTGTTCAGCTGCAGCACCACTGACCCAGCTGGAACACATTGACTAAAATAGTAGAAAGCGTGTGTAAATGAATGTTTCTGTAAGGTGAAGCAATTTTAGGCCTTCACTTTAATGTCACACTTTCTTTTTATTTTCTGGGAAGGTCAGACCTTCTGAGTCAGCCGCATTCACAGATTTCACCACATGTAGCCACTTGAATGCCTTTTTGGCATTTGTAAGGACCATACAGTGTCCACCACACAATAGATATTTTCTCTGTTCAACCTCCCCTGCAAGAACTTTCATTTCACTCTCACACAGTGAAATTCCTTTCTTTTGGTTTCCTGTTGGGTTTTGCCATTATTGCAGTCATGGAGTCAATATCGATAATGATACATTTGGGGTGTTTCAGTGACCATTTATTGGCAATAATGGGTGTCAATTAGGTGGGACAAGACACTCTCACAGGGATGTTTCATTTAAAGTAGCGTGTGATTTATTAAGGTAAAACATTGTGGTATGTGCCTGCACACTGTTTAATGTGTCAGAATACTTTTTTGCACCTTCTCTGGTTCATTCCTACGCAACGTTTTCTCCTGAATTCTACGTACAGTTTAATAATTGAGCCTAATGGTCGCCTCATACTCACTTTAGACCTTCACATTACTGACTGTCGCACCCTGAACCACCCTGAACCACCCTGAACCACCCTGGACTAGCTGATATTATTCATGTCTTGATCTGTAGGGGAAGAGGAGGACACAAGATGTTGTTTAAAATTCAGTCTTATATTTGAGGTAGGATTCTACTCAGAGCACTTTTAAACAATACTTACATGACCATGAAAAACACAGGACATACAAACCTACACAATACATACAAACCTACACAATCCATACACATCTACACAACACATACACACCTACACAACACATACAAACCTACACAATACATACAAACCTACACAATACATACAAACCTACATTTTACATACACACCTACACAACACATACACACCTACACAACACATACACTGCCTGCTTTGGGACCAGATAAAGGGTCTCTAGATGTAATGTTGTTGTCGTGTAAATTACCACAAAATTCATATTGGAGGAAACAGTGGTTAGGCTCAGATGCAACACACTGGTTGTTGAATGATATCTGGACCCTGGCTAAATAGGAGTCACCCAGTGGGTCCTCCCCTTTCCCAGGACACTACTAATGCTGTGTTTCTATTGGTGCTTCACCCCGGCACCAGGGTCACACCGGTGATTTATGTTAATGTTGGCTCCAGACTTTTCTGTTTCCACCTATACATCTGGTACCAAGGATTTAAGGAGGGGCTCATGTGGCGAGGGTTGAGTTAACTCTTTCCAGTTACAAAAATTAAAAGGCAATATTTATCTGGTAGTAAAGTAATATAAACAATAACGCCATGCTCAGTTTGTTTACAATACCGTGTGTGAACTTCTGCTTTAGAAACTACTAATAATTTCACAAATAAAACATTGTGGATACTAGAGCAGGTCCCCCTGAAGATATATCAGCTGACAATGTTTATGTATGTTTTATTGGGTCTGAGCAAATAAACATAATTCATGAAAAAATACTTTATAACCTAGTAATATTTTCATACATTGAAAATGTGTAAAACCAAAAGATGTTGATAGTAGAGTTGCTTTCCCTGAAAATGTATCAGTTGATTTTTCTGGGTCTGAACTATTGAACAGAATGAATGAAAAAAATCTTTATAAAAAAATAATATTGTCCTAAATTGAAAGATTGCAAAACTAAAGGATGATGATTATTGTTGACCAAGTCTCCCTGAAGCTATATCAATCTGTTTTTTCATATAAGATTTATTGGGTCCAAGTTAATGTGCATTTTTGATAGAAAAATCCTGTATACTCTATAAATAATGTCCAATATAACAATTCTGGAAAACAAATGATGCTGATTGTAGAGCAGTTATCCCGAAGCTACATTGTTTGTTCAATGTGAAATGAGATATTGGAATTTACATAAAAATCTGATTTCGTTCATTAATATGATCAGATAATGTTGCACTTTTAAGACGGTCCCTGAACCCTAGCGTCATGGTAATGCAATTTTTCACATTCTTTTAGATTCTAAAGGATTAATATGAAACCGAAATGGAAAAACAAGGAGTGTTGCTTGTTCACTATTGCCAGCAAATTCAGAATATGGAATTGTTGTCTTTCTGTAGGTTTTGTTGATTAGGTTTTGACCGTCTATTTGGCTGTGTTGCTCCTACCCACTTTTATTGAAGCAAGTAGAATGTCTGTGTTCTCCCTGTCTGCTCCTCCTGCTTCAGCCGCTCTGTCAGTTGGTATTCACCCTGTGTTCTCCCTGTCTGCTCCTCCTGCTTCAGCCACTCTGTCAGTTGGTATTCTCCCTGTGTTCTCCCTGTCTGTTCCTCCTGCTTTAGCCTCTCTGTGTCAGTTGGTATTCCCCCTGTTCTCCCTCTCTGCTCCTCTTGCTTCAGCCTCTGTGTCAGTCGTTAATCCCCATGTTCTCCCTGCCTGCTCCTCCTGCTTCAGCCTCTCTGTGTCATTTGGTATCCCCCTGTGTTCTCCCTATCTGTTCCTCCTGCTTCAACCTCTCTGTGTCATTTGGTATTCCCCCTGTGTTCTCCCTATCTGTTCCTCCTGCTTCAACCTCTCTGTGTCAGTTCGTATTCCCCCTGTGTTCTTCCTGCCTGCTCATCCTGCTTCAGCATGAAACAACAACGGGAACCAAATATTTAGTAAGTATTACTGTAGATGCTGTAGTCTCCCCTATGTTTTTGTATTTAATGTTGCTCTCTTTCCTACTAAGAAAATGGTTGCTAAAGATTGGACTTTTGGGACAATTTCTGTAAATTAGCAGGGTAACCTCACCTTAATAAGCATCTAATTCCTGGACATTCCATGTACTTTCCAGGACAAATCCCCTCAACTTGAAGGAACCAATGTAACATAGTTTGGTTTGAGCCATGGATCAAGGTTTATTAATGTTACAACTCTGTGAATTTCTGTAAAAAGAAACAACCGTTTTTTTGGTGTAAAAACCTCTCAGTTCCATGGTGACAGACAACTTCAATTTCTGTTCTTCCACAAAATATATTCATTCAAGCACTTTCAATGTCTATTTAGGACTATTTTCAAAGCCTGGATTTGTTTATAACAAACTTACAAAGATGTTAAGAACCCGTGGGAATTCTGTATTTAGATTTGATTTATTAGGATTTGGAAGTATTAGGATTCCCAAGGGAAAGATCCCAAACAGAGACCAAATTCAGTACAGTGAATATCTATATTGGAACTGAATAAAAGGTGAGTAAGCATGAAGAAGACTCAGGGAGAAAGATGGGTTCTGTGAAGGAGGTCCGGAATGCGAGGGAGGTGGAGCTGTTGTGTATTTAGGTGGTCAGAGGGAACAGGTTCGACGGTCAGGTAAGATGGTGACAGCGGTAATATTCCAGGAGGTAACCAGACAGGTCCTAAATCCAAGGTGAAAGAGCCGATGAGTCCTTTGTGGTGTTGTTCCTAACTGGGTAGGGAGAGCTGAATTACTGGACTGGTAAACAGGAAAAACACAAACTGTCAGCCAACGGAATAGCAAACAATGAGGCATAGAATAAATCAGGTAAGTCAGAAATGTACATAGCGGGTGGATCTTTTAAACCAGGTGAATACCAGGGGTCACTTATAAAACAAGTTCTAAAACAGGAAGCCAAGATGGGGTGTCACATGTTATCTTTGTAGTGGTGGAAGTGGTGTGTAAGGTTATGGGGCCACTTGGTGTGTGCATGTTAAATGTAAGGTTAGTGTGTTGGTGTAGATTGTGGTGTAACCTTCCCCCAACCCCCTCTCATTTCCCTGCAGTGTTTATGCTTTACTGACTGGGAGCTCTTTCTATTATCTTGTTTCCCCTTTTTTTTCATTGTTCCTGCAGACTGAAACATAAAGAAGATAAGAGGAAACAATAACACAACAACACACAAAACAAACACATTCACAAATGAGACCCATGAACAAACACACCTCATGGAGGAGGGGTCATGACGTATGTTAGTCTTTGAATTACATTAAATGAGAATTAAACAATGAGATCATAACAATCACCGACGGGCCTCCTTATCAGCTCACTCATGTAGCCAAAAGAAATACCATTGTTGTTCAACAGAGAAAATGACTACGGCATTTGCCAATTTTCCTATTTTTCAAATATGTGTAAATATATATAATGTGCAGATGTCTTAACAGGAGGCAAGTAAATTTAGACAAATATGTATTTTATGTGTATTTTTAGCATTACATATTAACAGACATGATCAGATGATATAAAGAATCAAAGATTTCATTCACAAGCAAATGTTCATATTGATCACTCACATTTTGCAGCAAAATGATTGCATGCAGGGTTTATAGATGTGTGTGTGTGGATGCAATATTAATAAATGATCTCTCTGGTCTCAATTCAGATTACATAAATCTTTCTTCTGATAATTTGAAAGGAACCAGTCTGAGATCAGGGAACCAATCAAATGGAGTTTGTCAGAGAAGCATAAACAACTTTGTTCATGTTTCTAAAATCTTTCTCAAGTTGTCTGAGTGACGGTGAAGAGGTGTGATCAAACCAGAGTCACATCCTATAGGAAGTAAAGGGGTTTGTACAGAGGACTGTTGTTCAGAGAGAGTTACTCATCACCAAGACAGAATGGATCACACTGGGCCTTGTGTTCTACTCTGTGAGTACTGACTTTGGATTTGTGTTTGAATGTTTGTTATGAACACAAAGTTCACTAAGGTTAATATTATTACTCTATTACTGCAGCACAGTTTACATTAATTACATAACTAATGTACTGTAATGATGCAATCTATCTTTGTTGTAGTGTTGAGTACCCTCATCTACTATGGTCACTGTCAAGGTAATAGTAGATATTCAATAATTCGCCCTATGTCTTCAAGCTTTATCCTCTTGATCCCTGACAGCTTTTCCTTGTGTTATTTGTGTGGTTCAGTTTTGATTGTAACTATTCCAAAAAATATTGTTTCGGTAAGGTGTGTAAAGTAATATGACTCTGTTTTCAACCAAGTGGGGACCCTGCAGCGAATGAAAATAAAAACCAAATGCACTGACACACAAATCATTAATCCCTACATATAATACAAAATAGTACAAAGACCTCTGCTGCCCAACTGGCCCCAGTTATACATGGGAGAAACTGTCACTATGATTTGTAACAAACAGGAGGGAGACGTCACTGACTGGGAGTACATGTGGAGACAGTCTATTAATAATGAAAATAAAGACTTCATCTGTACAGAGAATGAACACAAAATCATTGCTGCTGATTTGTCTGACAGTTGTTAATACAGATGTTATGGTATAAACAGACATTCACAACAATATTTGATGCAGAGTAATACAGTCAAGCTGACCGTGAAATGTAAGTCATAGCATTTCGCTTTCTACTTACCATCTTCATGTTCATGACCACTTGTCATGGGGAGCCATATTAAAATGTTTATTGTAGTTCCAAAAATATGTCTTCTCCATGTTTGGTTTGGACTCTGGGCCCTATTAGCTGAACTGGGTTCATGGAACTAAGAGCCCTGCTCGGTTTATATTCTTTAAACATATCAGAAATGTATTTGGCATAGCTGTGGTAGTTAATGTTGTTGTTCTGTAGAATTTGGCCCAGAGGTGGCATATAGAGATTGAACAGAAATGGTCTGAGAACTGATCCCTGTGGAACTTTGCATGTCATAGCCACCCTATCAGATAAATGATTGCCAATTGTGACAAAGTAACTCAAGCCATCTAGATAAGATCTGAATCAATCAAGGTCTGTCACGGAGAGTCCAACCCATTTTTCCAGCCTATTTAGATGTGTTCTATGATCTACAGTGTTAAATGCTGCACTGAGATCTAATAGAACCAGAACTGCTATTTTATCTGAATCAGTATTCAGCGGTTTATCATTTAAAACTTTAATCAGGGCCGTTTCAGTACTGTGGTGATGTTGGAAGCCTGACTGAAATTTGTCTAAGAGACCACTTGAGATCAGAAAATTGTTGAGTCCATTGAAGACAACCTTCTCAATGATCTTGGCAATAAAAGGGAGATTTGATACAGGTCTATAGTTGTTCCTTAAGGATGCATCCAGGGTTCTCTTTTAATATGGGCTTAATGGCAGCTGTGTTTGGGAAAATGCCTGACGGCAGAGCGATCAATTATTTGCTGTTGATCTATTGTTACAGAGTTAAAAAAAAATAGTAATGTCTGATGGCAGTGTGTTGAGAAAAAATGTGGAAGCTTTAAGATGTTGAAGTGTTTCATCAAGGGTTTTTTGATCAATTGTATTGAATTGCGACATAAAAACCAAGTTAGTTCTTGGTGGTCGTAGTGACGGTACAATGTCCATGTTTGATTGTTTAGATCTGATGGTTCGTCTAACACACACAGATTCATTACATTTCACAGTATTACGCTGTTCAGTGGAGTCTGAAACTGACTGGAGATATAAGTGGTACATAGGAAGCTATTAACTGTAATAGGAAACACCCTCATCATCAGTAGAGCTGCTGAGTCTGACCAGGGTTTCTAATAGTGTCAGGGTGTAGACAGATAGACACTATTAATATTGAGTCTATTGTCTGTGTAAATATATATATATAAATATATATATATATATATATATATATATATATATATATATATATATATATATATATATATATATATATATATATATATTTTTTTTTTTT
>JACXGJ010014996.1:0-14073 GCA_016801105.1 Esox niger
ATGTGGCTAAAATGTAATGGCATTTTGTGGACTAAAATGACTCACTGTTTTCTGTATTTTGACAATAACAAGACTAAACCACTATTCAAAATATACAAATGTGACTAATACTTGAAGATATTGAAGTCTCATTTCCATCCTTTGCTTTTGCTTTTGGAATCATCATTTGGTGTAATTCATTGTTAATTTAGAAAAAAAACTGACAAAAATATTATTTTGTATATATTTTTCATTGGCAATTGACGATATTATAACAGACTAAATTGATCCAGAAATCATAACTAAACAAAAACTATTTTTCATTACGGTTGACTAAAACAATATTTTATTCAAAATGTGTAAGACCAGATTTGGGTGCCAAAATGAACACTGATGTCAGAAAGCATAATCAAACATGTACAGTAGGGAGCTGTCTATGACAAAAAAAGTGATTTGAATGCTAAAAGAAAAGAGGAACTCAATTAGAACCATAGCACAATCGTTAGGCATAACCACATCTTGGGGTGTCACAATCTACTGTTTGCAGGAGACTTAGGCAGCAGAATTGCAAAGGCAACACCTATGATCAGCACCAAAAGCACAAAGGCCAAATAAGAATTAGCTAAAATGTAAATAGCCAGTACAGTTTGGAATCCAGGGGCTATGGATGTATGAGATGAAGGTGAGTTTTTTTATCAAAGTGATGTGAAGGCTAAAGTGTGGAGAAAAAAAGAAACTGAAGATTGATCAAAGCATTCCATTTCATATGTGAAGCATGCAGGTAGTGTCAGGGCATGGGCCTGTATGGCTGCCTCTGGAACGGGTTACTCATCTTCATTGATGATGTAATGAAGGATGGCAGCAACAGAATTAATTCAGAAGGCTACAGAATCATCTAGGCTACTAATGTAAAAGGAAATCTTTGGGTGGTGCTTCACAATGCAATATGACAATGACCAAATGCCATGTGATACAACCAGAGTTAAATAAAATCAACAACAAAAAAAATAATGGTAAAGACTAAAAACACATTAAAGACTAATGTATCGACAGTAACATACCAAACAGAAATTAAAGAAACAAATACGATGAGGATGTTTTCCTATTGTCATCATTCACATTATCAGCTATACTAAAATTCTACTAAGTTCACTGAATTTCTCTTAAAGTGAGAAAAGAAACATTGAATATTGTATGGAGTAATTATGCCATCTAGAGTAGGCTACATCGCTGGAAAAAACGATTTAAATATCAAACAATTAAATTTTTACAGCTTTTGTAAGCATATCAACCAAAAGTAAAAGCCAAATGAAGTAGAGTTGGTTTGAATGCACTGGTGCTAGTATAAAGGATTACGAGATACAATGGTAGTACCCTGGTTGCAGTGGTGTAGTGTTAAAACAATTTGTGGGTGAGCTCTGTGAACCGATCAAGGAATAAAAAAAATGTAAGCTCCCATATTTCAATGCATTTTTCTACAAAACTACATATACTCAAGAAAAAGCTGTAATTGTGTTTGTCCTCCATTCTCCACATGCATAGTTGTGTCACTATACTTGAAGGCTAAAATCACAAGATCAAACCATGATCAAGTTATTTTCATGATTCAGCCTTTTAAATTATATACAGTGGGGCAAAAAAGTATTTTGTCAGCCACCAATTGTGGAAGTTCTCCCACTTAAAAAGATGAGAGAGGCCTATAATTATAGGTACACTTCAACTATGAGAGACAAAATGAAAAAAAAATCTCAACAACTGAAGTGGGTCTTCACTTTAGCTGTAATGAATACATGAACTTTTTTGATGAAAAGATCATCACCATTAGAAAACAAATAACTGATTCCTCAAATAATTACAGTCCCCAAAATCTCAGTTGTCCTGAGAATGTCCTGAACCTCCCTAACCAGGTGTCAATAGGGACACTGGACATTTTTGGTCCTGTATCGCTCAGACCCCATCATAGTACTGAGACTGGACTTGTGAAGGTAACAAATTACTTTCTACATATGGCCTCAGACATAGGTTCCGCATCCATCCTGTTGCTTCTTGATCTTAGTGCTGCTTTTGGCACTATTGATCACGCCTTTCGCTTAGAGAGACTGGAAACTCATATTGGGCTACGTGGGAATGTTCTAGCCTGGTTTAAATCTTATTTATCTGAAAGATATCAGTTCGTATGTGTGGATGGTATATCCTCGGACAAAACAAAAGCATGTTTTGGTGTTCCTCAAGGCTTGGTCCTGGGCCCTTTATTGTTCTCACTATATATGCTGCCTCTTGAAAGTAATCCGAAATCACAATGTCAATTTTCACCGCTATGCTGATGACATACAATTATATATTTCGATGAAGCATGGAAAACCCCCCAAATTAGCTACTTTGGAAGCATGTATTTCAGATATTAGGAAGTGGATGACAGAGAACTTCCTGCTTTTAAACTCAAGAAAAACAAAAATGCTTGTTTTAGGACCCAAGAAATGCCCTCCCTCCTATGCCATTCGGGGGCAGAGTCACTGGCTTGTTGTTGTCTCTCTGTTGCACACTGGTTCAATTGGGCTGTGCTCTGCTGGCAATACTCTGCCCTCATTCAGGATGATTGCGGTTGGTGGGTGTCCCTTTGGTTGATGATTGGCATTGTGGGTGGATTGATTTCCTGCCTGTTGGGCCCCATCCAGGGCCTCCTCCGGATAGGTCCACAGTGTCACTGGATCCCCCTCTTAGCCCCAATGTCTTACACTACTATATTATTGTGCTGGGGGAGTAGGGTATACATTTTCCCTGTTTTCTGTCGTTTTAAACTGGAAAATGAGGTCTTAACCCACACCTGCAGAGCACCAGGCTTGACTCATTGCGGTCCCTGTCCAAAGTCCTACTGGTTGCAGATCAAGACGATACCTGAAGATTTCTGCTGCCACTCTGCTGACCCTCCCTCCCCCGGTCTGTCCCTGTCCTTGTCCATCTGGTTATGCCTCTGATCTGGACTAGGTTTAAATAGACTCTGGGCTTAGCCCACATGCATTGAACTATAAAAATGTGGACTCTTAATATGTTCACCCGGCACAGCCAGAAGAGGACTGGTCACCCCTCGGAGCATGGTTCCTCTCTAGGTTTCTTCCTATATTTCGGCTCTCTTAGGGAGTTTTTCCTAGACATTGAAGTTCATCACTATTGTTGTTTGCTCCCTGGGGTTTAAGGCCGGGTGTTTTGTGAAAGCACTTTGTGACAACTGCTGATGTAAAAATGGCTTTAGAAAATACATTTGATTGATTGATTGATATAAATGTTCCCACACTTCACAGTGTATGTCAGAGTAAAAACCAAGCCATGAAGTCTATGGAAATCACTGTAGAGATATAATTTTGGCACATATCTAAAAGTGTTTTCACTTCATCATTATTACAGGTAGATAGATTGCAAAAAAATCTAAATTACACCTATAACAACACGTGGAATATGTGAAAACCTCCCGAAAGGCATGGTACATTTTAGTAAAGGACGCTATTATATAAAGTTCCTGCCAAGGCAGTACCATCTCACTTTAAAGATAAAACCATGGTACATTTTCATGTCTCAGAGAAATATGTATACCATGATATAAACTAGATCCAATGGTTTGAGCACATCTCTGATCAGAGCAACCATACATTTAGTATGTATCAACTCATATGGTGTTACTCACTTATCCCTTGCTTACCCCATTGTACATGGTTTGATTGTATTTATTTGTAACTTTCATTTATTTTTTAAAGTGTGCAAAACTGCAATCCAAGCAAAGGGTAGCTACTTTGAAGAATCTGCATTCTCAATTGTATTTGATAGGTTCACAGTTTTCTGGTTACTACATGATTCCATATGTATTATTTCATAGTTCTGTCTTCAATATTATTTTTTGAACGTGGAAAATAGTAAAACATTTCCTTGAAAGTGTCATAACTTTTGTTCAAGCTGTCCCTATACGTAATGCTCTGTGCCAAAACTTCTGTGAAATGCTTTCTTAAGGTAATAATAACTTTTTTGTATGAATCCTGACACAATAATATTGTTCATTTGAAAGTAAAAATAAATAAATTAAAACAGGTAATTAAAATTGCTAAATTCTAAAACAAAGGTTTAAACACATGTTAATGTTATTGCATCTGTCTCTAATAAAATGCACATACAAATACTAACAATAATAATTGTCTTAAATTCCCCAAATTCCCATTTGTTATTTTTAAATAAAACACATGAAAAATGCTCATTGGGTAGGTGAACCAGAAGAACCATGCAGCAGTGTTATATGTGACAAAAAAAGTGAGGGGCATTGATGAAGCACAGCTCTCGGGGGTCAGTTGTGTATTTGGCCACATCTCCAATGCACTTTAGTTAAGGATCAGGGACCATCATCCCCACAGATGTGGTGAGGTGTTCTGGTGTCTCAGGCACTTGCCCCTGTATGCCAATACCCCTTCACCAATGGCTAGCTGCATTTAAGCAATGACAGCAGTCGTGATAGCTGGCATCTCCTCAACACCCAGGAATTTTATGTGGACACCCATCAATTTGAAGCTGGAATTTGAAGCTTCAAATCAGTGACACTGATGAGAGCTGGGACATGACTGCAGGCTTTAGGGATCCTGTAATCCAAAATGAGCTCCTTTTTTTGCTTTGCATTGAGGGCTAGGTTGTTATCAGTGCACCATACCATGAGGCACTTGACCTCCTCCATGTAGGATGACTCATCATTGTCACTGATCAGGCCTACCACCGTGGTGTCATCTGCCAACTTGTCAATGATGTTGGAGCTGTGTACAGGAATGCAGTTGTGGTTGAAGAGGGAGAACAGGAGGGGGATCAGCACACAGCCTTGAGCTACTGGGGTCTGTTGGTTAGGAAGTCCGAAGTCCAGTTACAGAGAGAAGGGCTGATCCCCAGGTCATGGGGATTGTTGACTAGCCCAGAGGGGGTGACAGTACTGAATGCTGAGCGAAAGTCTATGAACAGCATTCTCACATAGATTTTGGTCAGTAGGCAAACTGGTAGGGATCCAGCGTTTGGGGGAAGCAGGACTTGAGGGCCAGAAATTGTCTTTCAAAGCACTTCATGATTGTGGGGTGAGTTCGACAGGTCGAAGGTCATTCAGGCTAGACACAGACGGCAGCTTCGGCACTGGTGCAATGGTTGCGGTCTTTTAGGACGTGGTGACCACTGTCAGTGAATACCTTGGCCAGCTACCTAGAACATGCTCTGAGCACACACCTGAGGAGGCCATCAGGACCAGCGGCCTTTCGTGCATTCACCCTGCTCAGTGCAGACAACACATCTGCTTTGGATTGGCTGAGGGGGCGAAGTATCCGGGGGTAGTTCAGCTTTAATTGCTGGCTCTTTGTTGTTCCCTGTCGAAGCGTGCGTAGAACCTGTTTAACTCGATGGTGATGGAGACGTTGCTGACTGTGGGGGTGGGGTTATTTGGCCGATAGATGGTTATCCAACAGCTGAATAGCTAACCACTATGTGTAAACTATATGCGAACTACGAGGAAATTGTCTGAGTCTCAAATCGCATACTACAAGTACGTACTTTGCAGATGTTGGTGAAATACGTACTGATATGTATATAGTTAGCTAGTATGCCAGTATTGGGACATGGTACCTCGTCAGATAATTGCTGTCATTTTGTCACGCATTAACATCGGGCCAAGTCTGAATATTTAGCTAGACAACATTTTTCCCTCACTGTGCTTATTACTTGGAATAGTAATAAGAATTCAGCAATTGCTAGCGAGACTGAAGATAAACTTTACAATGCCAAAGCTTTTTCATTTAATGGAATAACATATATTTTTGTCATTCATGAATGACATGATACAATAACTATCAACATAGGTGATGATAACTTACTTTTTCGTCAAGGGAAAGGACAAGAGAATCGTGGATTATAATTATAATAATTTTGGCGTCTTATTTAAGGATAGTGATCATATGAAGCCATTACTATCACATAGTTGTTTGGCTCCTTTTTTAAATCATAATGATCACAAAAATCACCAAAATGGCCTTATCAAAAGTTTACATAACCTTGAAAGTTTGGCGTTGTTACAGGCACACAAGGTGACACACACAGGGGAAAATAGCCATTAAAGGTTAATTTCCCACACCTGTGGCTTTTTAAATTGCAATTAGTGTCTGTGTATAAGTACTCAATGAGTTTGTTAGTTCTCATGTGGATGCACTGATCAGGGTAGATACTGAGCCATGGGGAGAAGAAAGACCTGTCATAAGACCTGCATAACAAGGTAATGGAATTTATCAATTTAAAAAGATATCCAAATACATGTAAATTCCATTCAATACTGTTCAATCACTTATTATGAAGTGGAAAATTCAGGTATCTCTTCATACCAAGCCAAGATCAGGTAGACCAAGAAAGATTTCAGCCAAAACTGGCAGAAGAATTATTCGGGATACAAAGAAATCCCGAATAATTCTCCCTCTTCAACCAATGCAAGTCTGCTTGTCCTGATGGTATCCCCGGGCGTGTGCTCAAGAGGATCTGCAGAGGAGATGGCTGAGGTCTTTACTGACATCTTTAACATGTCACTAACCCAGGGAGTTGTCCTCACATGCTTCAAGACAGCAACCATTGTGCCAGGGCCGAAGCAGTGGACTGCATCTTGCCTGAATGACTTCTGACCTGCTGCTCTCATCCCCACGATCATGAAGTGCTTCGAAAGACTAGTTCTGGCCCACCATAAGTCCTGCCACTGTCTTTCAACGTCTTGTAAGGAACTTTTCAGATGTAACATACAAGTCTACCTCTGGAACCTCATTGCTGCCATCTCTGTATCCCGGTTGCACCTGCTATCATACTCAATTTGCCTCGATTCCACATTTAGAATGCCATTGCACAACAATTTATCCCATTTGTAACATACATTATACTTAATACTTTTTCATTTTCTGCCCTCCATTCGCCTTCATTGCACATTTAGTATTGCCATCCATACCGCAATTGCTTTCATTGTACATCTATACATTCAACTTGTAACATACACTATAACTAATACTTGTACATTTTCTGCCCTCTTCTATTTGCACTTCTGGTTAGATGCTAACTGCATTTCGTTTTTACTGTACTTCTTAATTAAAGAGGTGGGAAGAAAATGCATCATAAAAGGGAGTGTGCGTGTACTTGGGTGAAGACCCACATAACATTGTCAGGGAATATCTGGTATGTTAATTCATGCTGTTTTGGTTTAATATATTCCGTGAACCACAGTTACCCTGTTAAGCTTCAATAACCCTTTGTCTTTCAAAAGGTTTTTATGAAAATTAGTGGGTACAGACTTTCTAACACAGCCCTTACATTTAGAAACAGGCTGTTTCAATGTAGCCCGGGTATGTTAATTGGCTTTGAAACTATACTGCACGTGAGTTCAGTTCAACTTGTAAGTTGTGGTTATTTTTGCCAACAAAGTTGACATGCACATATCACCTTTATGTGCATATCTTTTTCTATAGAATATAAGAGAAACAATTACCTTTGAGTAACAACGCATTATTGAAAGGGCATCTTTTAAGAAAAGGTTTCTCTAAATCAGCTCAAAGACAGTATAAATGCAATTTAGATGGAACACGGATTCCCTACAATTTGCTGTGTATTTGTTACACAAAAGCTCAGCCTAAAATCTAGATGTTGTTTTGAAAACTAGAGCAAAATGGTCCTTTCTTTGTTGCAATTCTTGTTCAAATGGGAGAATAAGTACTGAATATTGCATGGATTCATTGTCCCATTTAAGATGTTTTTTTATGCTTTTACATTTTTACTGCTTTTGTTTGTAAGCTGGTCACTGCAAGTCATGTGGTGCCATCAGAATGTCTCACCGCTTATTTTAAAGTTAATACTGTTCTAATCAATAAAGTTGGCATGCACAAAAACTGTTACTGAATTTATTTGCTATATGTTTATACTGCTTGTGGACAATCTGTTGGTAAATGTGCTGCTTGTAGGCAGTTAAGTTTGACTTGTGCTCATTGGAACAATTTGAGTCAACACGGTTTGTTTTTGCAACATATGTTTGCTTATTCCTTCTTTGCGGACACAAATATATTTTTTTAACATTCAAGCCGGTTCCATGTGATGAGCAGTAGGCTACTGGCTGTACCCCAAAAAAGGTTGGTATAGTGCATCCATGTCCTCCATTGAAATAAACTGGGTCCTCCAGCGCAATGCGTTTCTTACTGCTATCATGTGAAAGACACATTTATATTATGTGTTCATTTTGCTTTCCCTCTTTTATTTGTATACAAATAAGAGTTTCAGAATTTCATGTTGTCCTGACATGAATACATAATATATTTTAGTAACATAATCACGCGAATAACATGTTAAATATAAAATCAATCAGGTATATGATACATGATAAAATCACTTAGAAGCTACAAAAGTAAAATATATTAAATAAGCTAAAACATTATGTTAACGTAATTGTATAAAATTGTGAATTTACCTTAAATTCATTATATGTGCTTGAAATAAAGTAAATGACTTAAACCTAATCAAGAATAATTCTGATTCAGAATATGATATTTATAGACATGCTTCATTGAACACGTGATACGGAGCCAAGTCGAATATTTAATATTAATTAAAAATTGGTGAACAAAGTCCTAAAGTTATATTTTTTTACTTGGTTCTATGCTTGAATTCATTCGAATGTCTATGGACGATTTCTCCGCTGTACCGAAGTTTCTGGGAAATGGCATCCCACACAAGGATGCACGTTTAAAACCGCATGTCTCTAGAACAAACCGCTGAGATGTTATGACGGGACCCATAGTGCCAGAAATTCACCGATGTGGGCTTTGCACGTTAGTTGCCGCTATTTACGGAAGTATAATACCAATTTAACATCATTTATAAATTATGAAGCAAATAGAGCTTACAAAACCTCTAATTCCATGTTAAAGAATAAAACAGTGATGAGTCATTATTTTCAAATTCAAGCAAGTGTGATTTCATTATTTGTGACAAAGAATTGACATGTACTGAGTTGGTAATATCTTTAAGTTGACTATGTTTTTTACTTACCAAGTTCATATTAAATTAAAGCAAATCCGTACTGTAACAGGTAAACGGTCCTTTTACCTTGTCGCCACCAGGTGCCCTATATTAAACAAGCAACCAGCTCATCATTGTATGCTCCTGATTCGTTAATAGTATTTAAAATGGTCAGAAATTGATATAGATTAGACTAGCCTGTTTGGTTTACTATTCATATAACACATTGGTATCGAAAACAAGCACAGCCTTGGTGCACGTGGAAAGTATGAGGGATTACGAACAAAAAAGCGTCACAATGTAGCGGTCTCTAGATGAAAAGTACTTCCTCAGCCAATCCTATACTGCCACCTGATGGATACATCTCTCAGGGATCTCTTAATAAACAGTTAGTCTTGAATCAAACGAAGTGCCACTTTCTGTTTATGCGTATCAAGTATAACACATTTCAATTATATGCACATAAAATAATGAACGGTTTATTTTGAAAAGTCTAAGTTAGAGGCACCAAATAGCATTCATATGTTCAACATTCACATGCATGCTAAATATGTGACATTCTGGCGGACGTTTACTATACAACGTATGTTACCCAAATACAGACGCAAGTCAGGGGTCAAAACAAAACGCAACACTTGATACAGGCAACCATACATCAGTGATAAATGCTTTGAATTTGCAGTTATCCCAGGGATGCCGTAATGCTTTTATAAACCGGTTACCAACGCATTTTGAGCAGTAAGAAGTGATGTCACGTCATAACTGTTGTTTACAATCTCATATACCTCCGCTATCAGCATTGAGAATTCAAACCACCCACACAGATATGACAAATATATCTTGTAATACTTTTAAGATGTTGATTATTCTGACAAATACTTGTTCACGTTTAGCAGCATATTAAACAGATTTTTACGTTATATGTTTTTGAACATATAAATGAAGGAAATCCAGAAACCAGTTTTTATATGTGGATATAATCAATTATTCTGGTTAATATTTGCACAGCCAGTGAACTGAATTATTTTTACAGTGTGCAGGTCTCAGTCCACAAGCCAATAATGAAAAATCCACCAAACCTGAAAGGAAGAGTACATCCACATATTCAAATCTTACACTGAACCCGAAACAAACCCCAAAACCCTAAATCTCTTTTCTGCCTAACACACACACAGTCACAAAGGCAGATAAATTCCTCTTCACCCATACCTAATCACCACCCTATAGTAAACTTACCAGCTAAAAGAAAAAACCTGAGAGCCACAGGAGCAGAACAGCATTGGTAATGTCCAGTGACATGGTCAACTTTATTGACAAATACTTTTGGAGACATCCATGTGTCAAAACACAGTACTACTTAGGATTTAAGTGCAACCAAGTCTCAGAAAAAGCAGTTTTGGGACCACTGTGGTGGCTGTGGAAATCAGAGAGATTGGAAATGCTGCAGATGTCACATCACATTCTTCAGATTTGTGTACTATTTGTAAATGTGGTGATGCATTACGACAGTGTTTGCACTCGCACACAAACCACAGAAAAAGATTCTCTTTCAGAAGCAGAAAGCAATCTTTTTTTGGATGCTTGTGTGCCGGCAACATTATCAGGGTTTTTGGGACTTTGTGGACTGTGCTTCACGATCCAGTCAAGGGCAAGGCAGAACAACAGGAAGCACCTGCGAGCTGAGCTTTTGTCTCCCTAGATACTGTTAGCTGTACTGGGGTTGGAGACCAGGGCTGCATTTTTACCATCCGACTACTCATCGTGGGGACTCTGATGGGGACTCCGATAAAGAACCAAAAAGAAAAAAATAGATAAAATGTCAGAGTCCGGTTGTGTTGATGAAAAAGAGGAGGTACAATCGGATTAAATTCCTGCTATCTCAGAAAATAAGTTCCTTCTAAGAAGCAAAAAAAGATTATGGATCTGGTGGGTACATCTGAGGCAGAGGTTCAATACTGTATCAATCTGTTAAGCCCCAGGCAAAACAAAAGACATGTGCATAACAGTTTAACGCAGTATTACTTGGGTTATGATTCAGGCGTATTAGGTCAAATGTAAACAGGCAGTAGTAGGCCTGGGTGAATTCAGAGACTTTCATGATTTCACTGCTATTCATGAGCAAGACCTGAAACACAAATCCGCTTTAACATGGTAACGCATCAGAAATGTTCAGGTGTCATTTCGTAATTGTATTGAATAAATGGGGACATCACCCAACAGTATATCTACATGTGTATGTATCATCATTAGCGCGTCAGTTTCCAACGTTAATGTGTCATGGAGCAAATTGAAACTGCAAGCTCTGCCCGCTGTGGTGAGCCAACCGGTAACCTTAATATCTTCTTTCAGAGTGGATTTTCCTTCAGTACACGTTTGAGTAAGTAAAACTCCCACGTGCTTGTTGCTGTTGTCCTGTCTGCCTGTATTTGTGTCTGTCTGTCTGTGTGTGAGGATCACTGACATGTCTCAGGTGCATTTAAAGGCCCTCTCCTCTGCCTCTCTACTACCCTGCTCTGCTGGCTTGTCTAACAGATGGATGGAGAATAATCAGAAGAGCAGATGAGGAAGTGTGTAAACTCGAGGACAGCGATCTGTACCATGAGATGTACAGGCATAATATACTGGATACTCACAGTTATGTGAGATAACACATGGAATAATATACAGCTCTGGATAAAATTAAGAGACCGCTGCACCTTTTTCTTTCCTTTCCAAAATAGTTGAAAAGCAAAGTTTAGAGTGAGGAACAGAAGTGTTCAATTTGCAGTCGTCTCTTAATTTTAACCCTTATGTTCCTTACTCAAAATCTTCGTTTTCAACTTTTTTCAAAAGGAAAGAAAAAGGTGCACTGTTCTCTTATTTTTTTCCAGAGCTTTATGTAGGAGAGCCGGAGGTGTAAAAAATACTAAGTTAAATTACTTGGTGTTCCACTGTGTTCACCATTTTAGGGACGCTTTTAATTCAGACCTAAATTACCAGTTGAAGGGAGTTAATAATTAACAGTGGGTGATATAATAAAAATGAAGAGTAAAATATTATCAACCAAGCACTTTGAACTTTCACATCTGTAAAGGAGAGGATGTGGAAGAAACTAACATTTAAGAAACACCTGAATACTAAATGGTACTATTATTAAAATAATTAGTCATTTCATGTTCCATTCTATTTCCACTGGAATATCAGACTAAGAATATGTGCTTTTTCAGCTTTTCTTGATTCTGTACTCACAGAACTTGCTGAACTGTTCCATCTAAGGAACATTAAAACACCTACTCCGTATCAACTATTTTATCGTCATCAGTGATTGGGCCACAGCGTCATCAGCAAACTTGACTACAGTGTTGAAGCCCTGCATTGCCACATAGTCATGGCTGAACAAGGAGTAGAGGAGGGGCTGAGTGTTTTTTTAGGCCCAGTTTGAGGCTGAGTGTGGTGGATGTGTTACCCTCACCACCAGTGGGAGACCGTCAGGAAAGGTATTGTTATATGGCCTGCTGAGCTGTACTCGATGAACTGCATTCTCACCTAGGTGGTCCCCTTGTCCAGGTGGGACCATGTCATCTGCTCGGGCAATACACAATCTAATCAATTAAATGTATTAATAAAGCCCTTTTTACATCAGCAGTTGTCACAAAGTGCTTTTACAAAACACCCAACCTTAAACCCCAAGGAGCAAACAACAGTAGTGTTGAAATTCAGTGGCTAGGAAAAACTCCCTAAGAAGGCTGAAATTTAGGAAGACACCTAGAGAGGAACCAGGGTCAGAGGGGCGACCAGTCCTCTTATGTCTGTGCTGGGTGAACATATTATGAGTACAAGCTGTAGTAATTAATAATCTGGGCTGAGCCCAGAGTCTATTTAAACCTAGTCCAGGTTGGCAGCATGACCAGATGAACAAGGACAGGGACAACCGGGGGGGACAGCAGAGTGGCAGCTGAAATCGTCAGGTATCGTCTTGATCTGCAACATAACCAGGAGGAATTTGGACAAGGACAGCAATGAGTCTTTTGAGCCTGGTACTCCTGAGGTGTGGGCCAAGTCCTCCTAAGTTTAAAACAGGGCAGGAGACAGGGAACATTTTTGAAAATGCATTCCTTAGATCTACAAGAATTTATAGTGGAGAAAGAGAACTGGCCCTTCTCCCCCGGCACATTAATATAGCAGCGTAAGACAATAGGGCTGAGACAGGTCTTACTCAAACCACAGTGGGCCAAAATGTCTGCATTGATGGCATTTATGTGAACCATGACTGGCCTTTCAAAGCATTTCATGGCTACAGTTGTAAGTTCTACCAGACTGTAGTTGTATAGGCAGGTTGAATGGGCCTTCTTGAGTCCCACCACTATGATGGTCTGACTGAAGATGTTTAGTATTACAGTGAAGAGGTCTCTGAGAAAACATCTGCCAGGTCATCACATGCTATGACTTAGCTCCCCAGTATTTTGTCTGGTCCCATGACCTGGCTAATATTTACTTTTTTGACAGAATGGCATCCTGGGGTCCGGAGGACCCATATGGAACCCAGTGTGAGGGGTGAGTAGGGTAGAGATAATTAGTTTAATCTGTTTGGACTGACTTAAGGAACCTCAGGCTGAGGTTTCTCTTTGGAGCATCTATGAAGGAGAGTAGAAGCGATGCTTACCAGACTACAAAATGCCAACTAACACCTGCCTGTTGAAGTAATGTGTTAACATGTAAATTAGCAGCTTCGAAATAGACTCATTACACAATATTTACCTGCTTTTAACACGTACCGGACCGAAGATTCATCCATGCACAGAGGCCATTGTACTGTATTTGTTGGTCATAACAGGAAGTATTTAAGATTTATTGATTTCAGGATAAATGGGAAAAAATTTAAGTTGGTGTCCGGGGTCTCACAAACTGTTACTTTAAGTCTGAATGTCCAAAAGACATCTTCAGTTAATGTTTTATGTTAATGCTTGAAATATCAGTTTTCATTGACTTGTAGTCTCACTTTAAACACTCGCCATACTAGCCCTCCTCCCCAAACCACCCTGGACTAGATAATACTATCCCCCCACCCCAACCCCC